>JAEIIG010010450.1:0-18169 GCA_018904695.1 Drosophila parvula | reverse complement strand
CTCTGCTATAATATATGTTTCTTTTTTTAAGAATACAATAATTACATATTGTTTCTTTGGGTAATTCCTTCTATGCTAATATACCCAACACTTACTGGGTATAAAAAACATAAAAATCGTGTAATTTTCGACCTCCAATCCACTCGTACTGTGGAGCCTAATGAACTGCCCAAGAGTGTGTATGATAATTGCGTGAAATTTTCCTTTCATGGAAGCTTTTACAGACGCCGAAGGAAAAGGAGGAGCCGTCTCCCTCGTCTCCCCCGTCTCTCCTCATTGTCCTCACATTTCGCATCCCATTTTCCCATTTCCGACAGACAGCTGTTGTCCAATCGAAAAGCTCAGACACGTCTTATCGACATATATCGATAAAAGAATTAGCTAAATCGTGACTGCCACTTTGAACATGTCGCTGCCATTAATTATGGCTGATGACATGACGACACGACTGCCACATCGACATCCGCATGGGCATCCCTGCTGCTGATTTTATTAGCTGGCCCACTTTCGATTAAGTCCGATGCCGCTCGTGTTCACCTAATTAAAATCGACTTTTTGTGCAATTAATGCCCCCAAATCAAATTATCTGCTGTCGGCTAACAAGAACAAAAAAAAAAAAGAAAAAAAAATAAGAAGAAAAGTTTGTGGAAGCTCGTGGAAAACTTTGCGCCAAAGCAACAAGGAGTATAGTATGTGGGAAAAGCGAAAACTTGCCAGCGAAGTGGGGAATCACCTTCTCATGTATGGGCGAATAGGATATTTTCTTAGAAAGAAAGGTATACAAAAATTCCATTATATAATATATGGAAATAAATATTAAACGAATATGCCGTTTAATAAAGTTTAATAATAGAGTATATTTACGAATTAAAAAGAGATAAAATGCTAGTTAAAAAGTTCCCTTTCTTTATCAATATTAAAATGGATATATTTTTTATTTTAATAATATTCTATTCCAAGCTAGTTAGAAAGGATATTAAGTGATTTAAATAAAATGTGTTCAACATAAATCAGGTGTCCGGTATCCTTCAAAAACATCTGTTCCAATGTGTTTCAATGCCAATTAAAACACCGGCGTCCCAAGTTAACACAAAATAAAAATTCCAACAAGCATCCCCTTCACATTTCCCAAAAATAAAAAATAAGAGAAGCGAAAGAAAAACAAAAAAAGAGAGGAATTCCATTTCATTTGCTTCCACTTGACAGGTCAAAGTCAAACTGGGCGGCATTAACCCAAAGTCGGGGCTCACAAATTGACACAAATAAAATGTTGAGTGGTCCTCAAAGTCGGGCCCGACGCCCTGCGGCCAACAGTTTATCATGTCCGCCAGGAATAATTCAACTTTGCTTATTTCACACTTCAATTTTGTAGGTAAACAAACTTTTTCTCTTTTTTTTTTTTTGGTCAACAGAAGAGGAGAAAAAAAAATGGAAATAAATAAAAATACCCCTGAGTGGTTTTTTTTTTGGGGGCGAAAGCAAACAAATAAAAATGATGAGCGGCAATATTTGTGGCGAGAAGGAACTTGTGGCGAAATCCCTGAAATCCTTGGGGCATATTTTCCCCACACCAAACCCCCTCGGCCCCCCATAATTTCCCACACTCCCCGGGGCCAATGGTATTGTAAAAAAGTTTGACTCTTTCTTCGCCTGCATTTGTGTGTGTTTGCGGCCAAATTAAAGCACAAATTGTGGCCAAGTTGTGAAAAATACGAACTAGCCACCAGGGTAATTTTTGTGGCTCATAAGTGCCCCCGCACCACCCAAAAAATAGCCATCCACTTGAGCTAACCCCGCCGCCTCGTGTGTCCTTGAGGAGTCCTATAAATATTATCATCATCATCATCGTCATCGTCGTCGTCGTCGTCGTCGTTGAGTACAGGCTCTTCTTGTTGAGCGCTTGTTGTCTTTTAGCCATGGCCATAACCTTTGGGCCCTCCTCCCGTTTTCCCTTGTTGTCTAAGCAAAACTTTTCCTGGCCAGAACTTTATTGAGGGAAATTATCATTTGCTTTCCTTTGATATTTAAACCTTCCCTGGGATGCATAACTTTCAGGGAGTTGCATGAGTTCCTCTGGTCTGGTTCTCCAAAGAGTTCTCGCTCTCGAAGGTCCTGTAATTTTCCAGATCCCTGTGGCTGTCTTTCGGTGTCTAATAAAATAATTTATGATTGCACCAAATAAATATAATGTAAATAAAGCAATGCCTGCTTTTCTTAGCTTATAAGTCTTAAAACCACCTACAAAATTGGGTAATAAAATAATAATAATATTTTAATAATAATTTATAAATAAGAGAAACAGGTTGATACAAATAGTATGACATTTCCTATTCTATTAACATCTTTCAATTGCTTAGCACTTGATTTTATCATCGCTGTACCTGTTACCTTTGACCTTTGACAATTCTTCTCATGTTTTCCCCGCAATCATAAATCACACATTCCATTTAAATAAGCTTAGAGAAAAACAGCTTCCATCCGTACAAAGGATACACTGAGCAGAATAAGGGGTAGATAAGGGGAGAGGGGGCTGCTTGTAAGGACATCAGGACAACTAACGTGGCAATAAAGTCGACTACAATAAAGCACACATACTTATTAGCACTTTTTATAGGTAGTGACGGCGGCGGCAGTCTGATTTGTAATTCTCAAGGCTCTAAAATAAGGGGGCAAGCCGGGGGGGTTAAAAGGAGGCTTGGTGGGGAGGGTGGAGGCTCTCGAGGACATTCAGGAATTCAGGGAAGGAAGAAAAGGACAGCAGCCCATATCCATATCCACAGAAGAAGAAGCAGCAGCTGTGCTCATAAAAATACACAGACGTCGTTGGATTTTTAGAGTTGAACATAAAGAGAATGTGGCAAAATATGTGATGAACTCGGCCAGTACCCTGTTATTGCAATAACATGTGGAAAGTATTACATAATAATATTAATAAAATGAAGCGTTTTAGTGCTATTATTACTAACCAGTGTTAATAAGAATAGGAGCGAGCTTACACGAAATCAGTCTTTAAATATTTGTATTGTCTTTGTCTTTAAATAATATTATTCTAATTGAATTGTTAAGCGAATGCAACTTAATTTTTTTAGAAGTAGAACTCGAATTTAACAAAACATTCCAGGGTGGCACAATAAGAACAAGCAAAAAAAAAAGGATACCGAAGGAAAAAGGAAAAATCAGAGGGGTTAGAAAATCCCCCTAGACATTTGGCATAGTTCGTCGAGGCGAACTTTTTGTCTAAAGCAGCTCGTAAAAATGCCCAAGTGAATAATAATCATCAGAAGTGGGCTTTCCTCGACACCTACCCTCCAGGACGCTCCACCACTTACCCCAACGGGGTCACATGTGTAAGGACCTTTCCTTCTCCTATTTTTTTGTTGTTGGTAGAATAGCTTGTAACATACGAAAAACTAAACGGAAACGAAAGTTTTATTGTCTGTGCGGAAAAGGCAGCGGACAGAGACTTAAGGACACGCCAAAAAGGACAACGAGCGGACGGACAGACAGATTCCATTCGAAGTAGGAAATAATTAAGCGTAATTGAGTTAAGTTATTTCCGCTTGCAGTTGTCTTGAAAATGCCCCAGCCTGGCGAAGGAGAGGCAGAAGGCACACTGCAATCCTTAAAGGACTTGCCAGCATTTTTGCCCAAACTGTCTGTGCCCTGTGTAAGTGATTTATTTAAAAGATGAGCTCAACCAACAGCAGCTGTAGCGTAGCTGTAGCAAAATGATATTAAATATTTTTATGGGGGGACGGACGACAACTTTAAGAGAGTAACACTTGGGAATACGAAAATCTCAAGGTTAGATACGGGGAAACAAATCGATAGCGAAAGGTGAACAAATTCCAGATTATAACGGTCGGGGGAGTTGGTCACATAAGGGTCCTGTACACAAATATTCGATTGGGTTAGGTCTTGGGTCAGTTGGTCAATGAAGGTGTTATTTATTTATATATATTTCCAAACTGTAGACTTAAGATTGAAAACTGATTAAGGTTTTATTTAGTTATTTATTTGCACACTGTAGGCTTACGTTTAAAAATTAATTAAGTATTTATTTATTTATATATTTCCAAACTGTAGACTTAAGTTTAAAAACCAATCAAGGTTTTCTTTAGTTATTTATTTGCACACTGTAGGGTTACGCTTAAAAATTAATTAAGGTTTTATTTAGTTATTTATTTTCACTCTGTAGACTTAAGTTTAAAAACTAAAATACAGGAAGAGTGGCAGCCATAGCTTCTATGTTTAAATTTAGTTGAGAAGATTGTTTATAGCTCGAAGGGATCTAAACTTGGTAATGGGTAACTTTGACACATTTATACATATAATTAATAATTATATATATAATAATTATATAAATAATCATTTACTCCGGTAGTCTGTATTTGTTTGCAGTGCATTTCCTTTTAATTTTTTTCTTGCAGTTGGAAATCAGTGAAGCGGCTGTGTTGCATCGATTTCAGTTAATGCGATGCCGCAATTTCTGTTTTTCTTGCAATTGTTGCTGCTGCTTTTCTTTTATTATTTTTCCACGCTTTCTTTCCGCTTTCCCTTCGAGTGCAGCTGTCAAATTGTGTTTTGTGCAATAAGTAGCAAAGGGGGTTGAGAGGGGGAGGGGGCCAGGGAATGGTCGATTTTATGGGCAGACCGAGAAAACTTCTTTATTATAGCTGCCCTCTGCGGTTCCTCTTCGGTTGTCCTTCCCCATCTCCATCTCCGTTTATTTCCCGCCCCCCCCTGGCTGTGTGTTGCATTTTATTTAACTCAAATTGGGGAGGGGGAGGGGTGTACGGGTTGTTGTAGATACCTCCCTCTTTTTTTGTGCAATTTATTGTTTTATGCGTTTGTCGTGCACTTTTTAAGTAGTTGGCATTATTAGATTTTCCAAACACAAACTTTTTTGTTTGAAATGGTTCGTGCTGTTCAAGCTGATTGCCACTCACTCTCCGTTTATACTTTTCTCAAGCCCAATTTTTGCAAAGAAATAAATAGTGCATACATATCCTTTAAGGATAGCTTATTGTGCGCTCTTCATAAAGAAAAGGGTAAAAAAAGAATCTTATTGAAACATTAACTTGAAACTTTAACAGAAACCAGAAAAATCATCTTTAAAAGCGCGAAGCGTGAATTTTTTATGAATGATTTTCTCAAATTTCTGCACATAATTATAATTATATTATAATATATATATCATATTATAATTATATTATAATTATATAATAATTATAAAATTGTAATAATAATATATTAACCATCTTCTATCTATAAAACCTCATTTAATATTCATTTCCTCACAAGCTTTCTCCTATCGCGCCTACTAACACCAAACCCTAACAAGCACGTGCACATTGAGTGTACTGACCGTAGTGCATCAACGTCCAAGAATAAAAATACAAAAAATGTTGGCTAATAAACCAATCGAAATTGTGTCTCTAAACGAGTGTTCCCGTTATGTTTGTGTGTGTTCAGTGCACATTTCGTAAAGTTGCAATTTAAATTTCAATGGCAGTGCAATAAGGGACAGCAATAACCAATTAAAGTAATTAGCCTCGCTCCGTTCGCCGACCGCAAAACCGTCCGCAAGTTGCAACGAGGTGACAAATGCCCTTTCACCCCACTGTCTCTTTGTGTTGCCATCTCGCTCTCGCCGCCAACTGCTGTGTGTTTGTCAAATACGTCAACGCTTGTCGGTTGCTTGCTTCACTGCTTGCTTTTCACATTGACAAGTTGGCTTTCGCACAGCATAAGTCATCGCACACCCACACCCACACACCCATACACCCTCACTCCCACATGCACACCGGAAACTGATGGTGGTGGGGGGTGTGGGGAAGAGGAGCGCGGGCGTAACATCGAGTCCTAACAACGCTAACCGGCAACAGCCAAGTCCAGCCAACCAATCGAACCAACACCCAACTCTCTCACAGCACCGTTATCTCGGTAGCAACATGGAGCTGATCGTCTGGCTATATATTAACCAAGCCAGAATTGCCAACTAGTTATAGCATTTAGCTTCTTTCTAAAAATCAAATGCAAGTTCAATTGGTTTATTTTTTAACCAACCAAAATAATAGGAAATAATGTTGTTCTTTCAAATATAAATATATTTATATATTGTATATAATTGTTTAATATCCTTTGGCGTCTAGCGACTTTTCTATGGATATCTCTGGTCCATTTGATTTGCTTCGCTTCGCTTGCCTGTCAATTCACTCGATGACTAGACAAAGCTATATGTGTCCCCCCGCCGTACACGCCCCTATTTTACCCAACAACACCACCGCTTTTCCGGGACCTCTCCCCGCTGTGTGTGTGTGTGTGTGTGTGGTAGAAAATCTCTTTTAATTGCCAATCGTGTGGAAAAATGAATTTTCCATCGAATTAGTATTCTGTGGCTGAAATTCATTCATGAAGCACTCATTAGGAAATCCTCAACTGATGTTCGGGTCTCGCTTTCGCCTCCCCCATCTTTTTCTCGCACACTTTTCCCACTTTTTTTTTTGGGGGTGGGGGCTGGAGACCCGCCCCCCACTTTTCCGGGCCCTCATCACAGCCACGTTCTCAGTTACGTTCAGTTTTTGGGCTTGTTATGAGTTGAGTCAACATATTTTGCAACACTTACCGGCTGCTTACCGGGGAATGGGTAAAGATACACAGAGAGAAAATGCTCTCTTTTTGTTTTAAGTAGTTAAGATCTAGGAACTGTAAAATATTTCAATGAAATTGTTTGAATATTATTTTTATATCATTATAAAATGAATATTTTTGTCAGCCTAAAGGATAAAATTAAAACGAAATTTGAAGCATTATAAAGAAACAAAAATATGAGGGTTTAAAAACATTTAAATACAAATATATATGTCAATGTATTTATATAAAAATAAACCAAAAAGCAGTATTACTAACAACAGAAGTTGGTAAAATTTAGTATAAGGATGTCTGCCCTAAGAAGTATAACAAATTCGATAGCAATGGCAAGTAAACGAAACGGAATCAATCGATATCTTAAATACATATATATAAATATAACATATATGTATATATATAAATAAGCCATAAGCCTTTTAAAAAAATAATAAAAAAATTTTGTTGAATATTTTGGCCAAGAAAATCGAGAGATTCATTCATTCATTTTATGAATTAATTGTGAAAACAGGATTTTATATGTTTTCTAAGAACTCTTCGCTCCGTGTAGAAGATGGTGGGGCTGGGAAGGCCTTCGACAAGGACCCAGCTCAACTGCCACTCCCCAAAAGAGGAAAACGCCACTCCCCTCCCGGAAAAACCCCGCGCAGCAGTACTTGAAATCAAAATCAAGGAAGTGACTATAATTTTGGTGTAGCATGTTGTCGGTACGTGTTTCAATATGTCAGCATCCGGTGATGAGTTTGCTACGTTCGCCATTGCCACGCCCCCTCAACCTACTGCCAAGCCCCCTGCCACCACACACACACACACACACACACACACACACAAGCTTGTGTGTGCGGTGATTTTGTGTTGAGCACTCTTCAGTTATTTTATTGATGTTGTAAATTTCTGGTAATTGAGCTTAATTTTTATACAGTTGCCATCGTCTTTGTTTTATGTTGATTGCGGCGAAAGAGACGAAAGGGACAGCATGGCGCAATGAAAGAGACGGACACACACAGGACCATTGATTGCTTGAGGTATTTCCAGTTCGAACTTCTCTAGGTCTGTCCGTTGGATGAGGATTGATGGGTTCTCAGAGCCGAGTCATGGTGGCAAGTGCGGGGGTTAAGCGTATGACGTTGGTGGGTTAAGTGGGGGTTAAGCGACAGACACTTTGTCTCCTCGTAATTGAAATTAAATACTTGCAGTTTTTCTTGATTTTATTTTATTTCGTTTTTCCAAAGGCTTTTCCATTTTTGCACTCTCGTTTGAGGCACTTCACTGTTTATTTGATCTATTTGGTCACATTATTTGGTTGAGTAGTGTAGCCCACTTTTGTAGTTTTGCATTTTGTACTTTACCTATATTAGTTTATCGATTTAGTCTTTAGTTTTTTAGTAATTAGTGATATGTTCACTTGTTAGCTTATTTGAGAAAACTAGGTTCTATCCCTTAATTTTTAGACGCTTCTTGGTATTAAAAAATTAAAGAAGTTATGATTTTATGGTATAATCATGAATTTAATATTTTCCTATTTCTTTTTGTTAGCCATATTGACAAAGATTTTATAACAAAACTATTACATTTCTGACGCTGTTAAGATGTCATCAATTACATATCATTAATATCAATTAAAATCAGATTCTCTAATTATACATTTTCTATCCTCTTCAAATTTTGTTCCACTTTATCGGCAACATTCTTTAACTATCCATTCAGCTTCAACAGCAATTTCAATTAGGAACTTTGGCATTCAAATATGAAATTAAAATGATTCGCACACAGCTGTGCACCACCCTTACATGCGCCCGGACATGTATATATGTATGTATGTTATGTAGTTATATATCGGCTTAGGATATATATTTGAATCGCCGTTGGGTGGTTTTGGTCAACTCCTCGCCACACAGTGGACAAAAGGTCGCTTGTCTTCGGGAATGACAACTGAGACGATATAAAAGGGAACAGGAAATTATGCCTACAACTAGTGAAGTGTGATAGAACGGGATAGAAACATTTCACAAGAAAAACATGTATATTTCTCAAAAGTATAGACACTGTAAACATATATAATATTTTATTCACTTTACAAATTAAAGAAACTAGATTAATATATAATATAAAAAAGAAAGGAAGGCAAGGATATTTTATCTATGGTGTTTTGTACTTTTTGTTTGGATTATCCTTAACAATTTTTGGAAATTAAATAATACCAAATGCTTATTTGTGCGAATAGTGCATACTAGCCAGATGAGCATCTCTGGAGGTAAGTGAGATGCCATTTGGTGCCAAAAGTGCAATGTAGCCAGATGAGCATCTCTGATGGTAAGCGACGTCATTGATCGAGAGTGTAATTTCGCCCGGATGTCTCTTTCTCTCTCTCCTTACATCCGCTATGCCAATGACGTCAGCGCATCGTCGCTCTCCTGTTTGCTGCTCGCCTGTTACACGAAATGAGAGAGAAGACAATTTGTTTGAATATTTCGAGAAATTGTTAAGTAGGAAGTTGTTGTTGTAACCAAATATGCTGTTGTTGTAGGCAACAACAAGATCGCAAGCCTGGCTTTAAGCAGTACAAATTTATTAAATTCATGGTTTCAGGCACCAGGCGCACAGGAGGCAGCAGAAGGTAATAAATGAGCATCAATTTTAACAGTTCACAGATCAGCGCCAGCGCATATAAATATATAATATAAATGTATTATATTATAAAATAGTAAGGAAACATCCAAAAAAATTATTTAAAAGTTTTTTACATAAACACATCATCATTCTTTGTTCATTTCAGATGATGTAAACTTATTTATTAGCAATATATTGTATATATGTATATATATATGTATATTTTTATATTTTTGTTCTGTGTATGTAAAATGAAGAATCCTCATTTTTTTGTATTATTTGTTGCGACTTTTTTACGCCCTTGGTTGGAAACCCCCAAGCCCATTTGGCCAACTTTGGCAATTCCGTTTTCACAATCATGCGTTGAACTTTGAACTCCCAGCTCGCCTCCATAACACACACACATGCCCAAGTGTGTGTGCATTTTGGAAAACTGCTTTTCAAATTATGCCAACAGACAAATGCCAGGGAAAAGTTTTTATTCATTCATTCATCGCCGCCTCCACACTTTCCTCCCGATTTTCTGTTTTGTCATCGCTTTTTGCATGGTCTCAGTTGTGGATTGAAAACCCGAACGGACAGTAACCCCTTTAACCCCCAGAAAATCCGCACACACACACACAACAACCCCCCGCCCACCCCCACCTGTCATTTTCCAATCGTTTTTGGCGTTTTTAGTTGCGGCCATTGAATGTTCCAAAATTATTGTAAACTTTTCAGACTCCCACACACACCCATGCACACAACCAACAACCACACATGTGCTGCCTGCCGCCGGGTTGTGTGTGCGAAAGTTCGAGTTCTAGTTGGGAAATCAATTAAAAACGCTTGTTGGACTCGGACCACAACTTTCACTTTCGATCCTGTGTGGTTACGTCCAACTGGTCAAGGCCTCAAACCCCAAAAATTTGCGTTATTTTTTATTTTTGAACTAAAAAACTTTCGAGAAGTTTGACCAGAAACTGATACGGGTATATATCACTCATAAAGTGCTCACTCATTAAATTATATTTAATATTCTTGGCGTTGGGGTTGCTAGCGGAGAAGTTTCCTTAATTTTATACTAATTAATATAAATACATACATATGTATGTATGTACAGATGTACATAAATTAGCGAACAAAAATGAGAAATTAATTAAAATCTTTATCGTCTTTGCAGCGATTCAAGTTGTGCATTTGTTTACTTCTTAGTCAGCAGCAAACTGAAAACAATAACAGCAAACAAAGAGAAATTGCTGAAAAAGTGCTTCTGTACGATCTCAGTTGCAGAACTGGTCTATGTAACTCTCACTACCGCCTTGCATCTCTTTCAATCGCTTATATTATGTATTTCTGCATCTCCTTCGTAAGCACGCTGCTCTCACACACTCTCTCTCTCTCTTCCGAGTTGACGCTCTCACGCGATGTCTCTTTCCTTCGGCACCGCAAGCTCTAAACGCGGCTCTTTCTACTCAGTGTACTTTGACTCTCCCTCGCACTCGCATCCTCTGAGTATAATTGTTAATAATAATATAATAGAACATAATCAAATAAATCCTTTAGCTGCTAAATGAAACTATGAAATATAAAGGCGAACCCGCTTCCATATTATTTAATTATATGCATAACAAGTACAATCGCAAGGGTATTCAGACTGCGGCCTTGGCAGGGTAGTTTTCTTACTCTCGCTGTCCGCGCTCTCTCCGGCTCTGCTGACGTATTGCTCAGTCTTGGGTTCTTTGATTTCTCATCCAAACAGCGGATTTACGATTCCCAAGTTCTTATTCCGCGGGTGGTGCGTATAAATAGCGCTTCCACAACGCTGTTTGTTGGCGGTCGAGCGTCTCACAGTTATCAAGGGTTGGTCACGTTCCCGACTAATTGTGACAACAGAAATGAAATGTTAGACAACAAACAAACACTGATCAAGGAGTTATATATATGTATCTATCTGTCACAGAAAAGAAAAATGGAAAAGCGAAGCAAAATGATGTTATGATGTTAGCAAAGAAAAAGCAAAGCATTGAGCGGCGAAATGATATTGTGTACTAGTACTACCAAGCAAAGTCCAAAGTCCAATATGAGTTCCAAAGGTTCTTGCGGGCGAAATGGAAACGTAAAACAAAACAAGCAAAAAATCATAAAAAAAAACAAATCGAGAAAAAACAAAACCAACTGTGAGGCGCGCTGGAAAGGTGGGTCAACCTCCCCCCCTTCCTGTATCGCTATTTTATTTAATTTAGAAATGATTTCTGGTAATGAACAAATTGATTCGAATTAACTCTATATTTTGATTTGACGACTTTTCGATTAATGTTTCCCGGTATATTCACATATTCCTCTTATTTTCCAGTAGATCCATTCAATGTCAGTTAAATTGCCTGATTGATTTGTTTTCGACAGACACTTGCCAGGAATTTATTGTTATTTCTCTACTTCACCCTGCGCCCCTTATCGCATTCGATTTTATAAAGTTCAGTTCGAAGTTCTTGGCCCGTTCTTTTGTTGTTTCTGATTGCTTTCTAGCCCTGCAGCTGCCCCTAATTTTCTCCATCCCCTCGTTGGCTCCTCACGTGCCAAAAAGAAAACTGAATACTTTTTCCAGCTGCCCGTTTTTCCGTATGCATGAATAAAAGTCCAACAAGCAGAAGCCGGGGACGTAACAGCAAAATTCAAATTTTAAAGCCTGCACTCATTTTACGCGTGATTTGTCCTTAAAGTGGAAACAACTGAAGGGAAGGGCCGTGTCCGTCCGGGAATGGGTGGGAATAGGGAAATAAATGTGTGGGAATGGAATGGAATGGGCTTTTCGGTTAAACCAGTCCTATACTCGTACAATGGCTTCATCAGCTAAGCGCCCTCGACTCCAAGCAACCGGAAAGTGGAGAAGAGAAATTAAAAGTCAAGTGGAATGAGTTGAACAGGGAAAGGGAACGAACGGAAAAGAATGTAACGAAATGGAAGTCCTGGAATTTGGTTCCACCAAGTGGAACGTTGAGAAAACTGGAAAACACACATAATCACGAATACTTCGTGAATTATACGGAAAAACAGGCAAAAAATCAGGAAAATAAAGTTTGAATTCAAATTGTAACTCAAACATACTTATGTACATATATTTGTCAATAAAAACTAAAAATATTAAGAATTAATTACAAATATGAAAAAATAAGAATTTATTCTGAAATGAAAAGCTTAAATACTTTGATGAAAAAGACGAAACATTGGAATGAACCACACACTTTTACCACACTCCCTTATCTGTGGGAAAAAATATGCAAAAAGCGGATAATGAAATTGTAAAGAAACCAGAAGCACTTTAAAGTCAGCTTAAACTTGCCCTTTGACCCGTGGCATTGGCATGCTGCCGCCATAACACCCTCTAAGAGCGGCGGGAGCATGGACAAAAAAGAAAAAAGAACGTCAAAAAAGCGCAGGATAAACAAAAAACAATGTCAACAATGTTGCACTAATTGCGTCACAGGAAGGCAGCGGCAACGGCAGCATCATCTTCACGCTCTCCGCCTTTTTATCCTTTATTTGACGACGGGGGATTCCCCCGTCGTAATACACTCACCGCCCAGTTATTTCTTTGCGCTGCCATTGAATTAAGCAACATTATTTTGTTCGCCTGCTTTTTGTGCGTCCTGCGTTGGCTTGTGTTCCGGCTTCATAATCAGAAGAGGACTGACTCCCTGGCACCAAGTGCATTTGCGGAAGTAGTTGCTGCCACCGATACAGTAAAGTCTCGCAAGCACAACATTTCTTTAAAATGCCAGTTTTATTTTTCAACTGATACGTACAGTTCAGGGTTTCCTTTTAGCTTTGAAATTTGGAAGTATATAATGAGCTTATGGTATGTATACACCAAAAATATTAATAATAGTTACATAATATTATGTAAAGACAATATTTATACTATATTTGGTTTGAGAACTTTTTGCTGGCCCCTCTGCTTGTAAAATTCTTCCAGTATTTGTGACACTCTCCCGATTTTCCAGCTTTCCCCTTGTCCGTTTGTCCGTTTACTGTCACAAAGTCGCGTGAAATGACACCGCACAACCACTAGCAAATATAACAAAAAACATGTAAAAAATATAGCAAACAATGCCATGCATTTAATAATATTGTTTGTTTTTCATTTGCCTAATGTTCGTCTTGTAATTCCCAACTAGTTTTCATCTTAAAATAAAAAAAAAAGGACAAGCGAATTATCAATTTGTTATTGTTTGCATTTAACCTAATTTGTTTATGGCTTCCGCAATTTTAGTTATGACAAACACGTCGCGCCTTTGTCGTAAAGGAAAATAAAGGAAAATAAAGGAACAGTGTCGCCCAAAATTATGCACACGCACACAGACGGAGAGGGGTAAATTCTTGTGGCTGATGCTAATATTTATGGCACTGGGACACAATTTTTAACAATTTGAATTCGTAAAATATATTTTTGGAATTCCGAGTGCGTTTCCCTTATTGACTTTATCCTTGCGGTGTCAAATTGGCTGTCCGTCCAAAGGGGGCGGGATGGGTAGGAACGGCAGCCCCTTTGGCTTTAGTTTCTGCTATATTTCATTGCTGTTAATAGAAAATGCCATGCACGGCCTTGCAAACTCCTTCCTTGCCCCCATTTCCCCATTTTCTCTGTTGCTTTCGTCACTGCGGTTTCAATATGACAATGCTCAAAAGGATAACGCCGAGGGGGGAAAGGGAAAAGATGTGGTCCAAACAAAAACAAGTATCCCTTAATAAAATTAGGCAGCCGCAACTCGAATATAAGATACCTTGTGTAAAATATATTCGAAAGCAAAATGTATACTCTACCTCTAACACTAGTTCAACAAGAAATCTGCAAGTTTAATAATAAGAATAATTTAATATGTAATTTAATATATAAGAATAATATAACTAATTAAAAAGAAAATTCTGGGTCAGATAAGAACAGGACACAAATGTTGCTAAGAGCACCAAGAAGTAATGCCGAATTCCAGAAGTTACAGGGTAAATGGGGCTGACCAGCATTGTGTCGTCAGGCGTGTCATTTTAAATAGACTACGTGCCGCAAACCCCCACCTCCTTAAAGACCCCACCCCCTACCACTCGAAGGCAGTCCTCAGTCCGGACACTCCCTCATGACCGCTGGGCGCCCCCCAAAGCGCCAATAAAATGCGTTAAGAAAAATAGTTGTAAAACGTTTGATGCATACTAAAATGCTGTGCAATTGAATTTGAGTGCCGTGGATAACACTCCGATATCAGATGTCCAGACTCCAGAGTCCAGAGTGTCTAGAGTCCCGCAGTCCCGATGTCTGATGTCTGATGCCAGGCGCGTTTTCGCAGCTCATTACGCATTTTTGTTGCCGTCGCTCTGGTTTGTTTTCCCTTCTTGGGGGACTTGTTAATCGCCGGCAAGGGGTGACTTCCGACCCCCGCCATATAACTGGGATAACTGGTGGACGGGTGACAAGTGACTGGTGTCCTGGTGCTTGGACTCTGGTGACTGGCTAACTGTGTCAGTAAGACAGCCTTTTGACGGGATTAAAGTAAAGTGATTAAAACGATGGCTTTCAATTTCAGTTGTTTTTTGCCTTTTTTGTTTATAATTTTCTATATTTACTAATCCATCAGATATCCATCAGATAAACTTATCGTAAACGTAAAAGAATTGCATAGTGCAGTTAACAGTGCAGTTAGTTATCGATTATTGCTGTATAGCACATAATTGTGCTGTAAGGCGCAATCGCTGAGTTGCTTTTGGTTAATCGAAGCAGCTGTTAGTCGCTTCTATCGGTAATCAGTGGTTCCTTTTTCGAGCCGGTTAAGATTTGCCAGGAAGTCTAAATGGGTCGCTGGTTCTCACATTTACACGATAGCAATCCCAATGTTCTTTGCCGGGAATTGATCTGATCGTAAAATTTAGACAGGATACCCAAAATACAAATAATAACAGATGAATAAAACGGGGTTTCAATTTTAATAGTAATCCGCAAATGTAGACCACAATTTAAAAGAAAGAAATTTAATTTTTTATAAATTTAAATAATTACATAGTAACATAGTAACTTCCTAAATTGTGGTCTCTATTTGTGGATTACTATTAAAATCTTATCTTTCTTATATAACTATATATTTCAGACCAACTTACTGCGCAAATAATCCACCTTTTTGCGCGAACTCATTGCCTTCTGCTTTTGCAATTTCTTCGTAAAGTTTTGCTTAGGGAAAGTTCCTGTGTTTGCTTTTTTAATCGAGCTCCTGACAAAGTCGACGAAAACAAGCGTATCTCGTTGCCCGTTTAGCGTTTCTGAGGTGTCCTTCGTTACTTTCGCCTTTGTAAAGGAAATTTGTTTGGCCAAAAACTCAGGTGGCTTAACTTAACTGCCGGCAGTAAAAGCTGCACTGATAGCGTAGCAAAACCCTTTCCTTTCCTTAATTGCAGCTGTAATTAATAAACTGTCAAATTTACGACTAACGATAGGGTATAAACGGTGCACATGTGGTGACCCCGATTGCCGCACTGGTTACCATTGCCATTACCGCGCACTACTTACGGCACTGTTCCCCCTAATTGGCTCTTAAGCGAAAGTGAATTATTGATGGCTCAAGCAGTAACAAACGGGGGCCACCAACAACAACAACAATAACAAAAAAAAAAAAAAACAAGCTCACAACACCGAAAATTCCTTTTTAAATATGATCAAATAATAGCTCGATGGTGGCAAATGCTCAACGGCCAAGCTGTCGTTCACTGAGCGAAAAAGTAACTTTCGAATTTGTTAAGAATTCGCCAAGTTTACACCTTGTTTTGGTGGCAATTTTCGTGGCATTTCCGGAATGATTTTCAATTAGTTATTTTTGATTAAAAATAAATTATCTATATTATGTTTTTATTTAAAAAAGATTTCTTAGACTTAGATTTCTTTATAATTAATATTACCTACAAAGCGCACTTTTGCAAAATAAATCATAACATATAAACTGGAAATAAGAATATTTAAATATATTTTAATTTATGTACAGAGGTGGCTACAGGTGAAGGTCTTTATAAGATAATGCCAGATGGTATTGAAATAAATAAATACAAGAATTTATAAAAGTAGTAAATAACTTAAGTCATTTCAAAATAACAAATATAGAGGCTTATGAATTTCAAATCAAAATTTATTTAAATGAATTTATTTCCTATATTTGTAAAATTTAAGTTATATTTAAACACCATTTTAATATTATACTCTATTTCTTCAAATATTACTATTTATTACGTTAGTTGTCTATTTCTTCAAATATTACGTTAGTCGTTGATGCACTACGGTCAGTACACTCCAGTCCAAGCACGTGCTTGTTAGGGCTAGGTGTTAGGAGGCGCTATAGGAGAAAGTATACGTAAAGTTCGCAAGGATATTAAATACTAGATAGAATATTTGATCCTTTTGTTAATATATTTAATAAATTTCTCTGAGTATTGGTTCCTTTCCGTTTTGCGCTATAACTCCTGTTTCACATTTTCTCCTCCCTCTTCAAGGACTCCTTCAAACTGGCGTCAGTCATTTATGACGGAGCAATGTGTGTTTTTCCTTTATTTTTTTAACAGGAGAAAATATAGAAGGACATGAAAAAAACTGAATGTGTGTTTGGGTGTGTGCTAATGAGCGGAGTGCAGACATATAAATAGAAAGGTACCGTGGAAGACGGAAGAGAAATAATTCAGTGAAATTAAATAAATATTTTAAAATATTTCATGGTGAAAAGGAATCATTAATTAGGCTTAAGAAAAAACTATATAAAAAAAATACTAAATGCTAAATTAATAATAACTTGACTTCGAACAGCAAGAAGGTTTTTTTCTCAAACGTTTAATAAATAAAGTATGTATATTCATAAATATATTATAAATGGATAATAAAAAAAGATCGATAGATAGATAAATTTGTAATTGAATTATAAATTATTTGTAACTACAATTTTAAATTGTAATGGCAGCCCGTTTAAGGTTAAATTAAGTTAAGTTTAAGAAATAAATAGAAATGGTTTCAATTTTATATTCGACTTTCTATATTATTTTATGCCTAAATCCATTAATTTGTATTTGTTTTAATTTGAATTATAACCTTGGGACTTGTACATGCTTTATGCTAGAATTCTTGATTTTATCCCACTGTGCACAGTGGGATTGCATCGGTTTTTGGGCGAATGCCTGTCATTGCTCTCGGCATATAAACATTCGGGGGCACATTCCTTTCAAATTATTTGCGCATTCGAGCAGCTGTAAACGATTACGCTTCCAACTAGGGACCAAAAATAGAATAAAAACCCGAATACACACAGAGAAATTTAACAATAAAATTATATAAAAACAAATGCTTATTATTTTACTTTGTTAAGTAAAGAAACACTCCTTTCTGTGTGATTTTATTCTTGAGCGTGTCCTAACTATTATTTATTATTTTATTATTACTAAAATATATAATATACGAGTATATTTACTATCATCCTTTAATTTGTGACAAAAGAAAATAAAGAAATTCAAAGGATTTATATTATTATGGTATATAGAATTTTTGTTCAGTGGAAAAAAAAACACAAACACTTATCGACAGGCAGCTGCCCATGTGTGCGTGTTGCCAAAATGTTGCCAATCGCCTTTGTCTGCGTGGGTGTCTGTGTGCTGCAATTTGGGGGCTGGGGCAAGGGGCATGGGGCATGGAAAATTAGCGGGAGAGATGGGGCAAAGGGATGCGGGATGGAGAGCAGGACCCATTACCGAAGGACTGGAATATTATTGAGCCGTCTAAGCGCCACATTGCCCTACATTGCGAAAAGCAGAAAAGCAGCTGAAAATATCCAGAACCTATTTGCAAAAGAATTGCAAAATACTCTATTTATTTATAAATTATATTATATTATTTATAAATGAAATGGGAATTATATAT
>JAEIIG010010407.1:0-41454 GCA_018904695.1 Drosophila parvula | reverse complement strand
GTCACCACTTATTTTTAACACTGAAATTCTGTAGGAAACCGAATAAAAGCCTTTTTAGAAAGAAAGAAGTTTTGTCTTCTGTTTTCTCTCTTTGTGGAACAAAATCACTTTTTGATTTTTAAATTTAAATCAGACTAGCTTAAAATCGGAGACACAACACGCTTTATGTTTATGTCTGTTTTTTTTTTTGTTTTCCAACCACCTACTAGTTATGTATATGTTGTTTTCATATCTAAAAATTTTCTATGAAAAGTTGTCCATCTTCAAATAAAGTGGGCCATTAAACCATTTAGTAAATACTTCTACTATTATGACGCAGCGAACTTTCCACTTACTTCGACTAGATGAAGTTTCACAAAGGAATATGCTGAAAATTAAAAGTTAATTAATGAACTTGCCTCGCTCGCTCAATAGCGTTACAGTGTTCCATCATATCGAGTGGCGGGAGTATCATTTTGACAGGATTCAATCAGCTATAAAGCATCATGCCGGGCAGGAAATGGAGGCGTTTGCCTACGTGCTTAATTACAAACCGACACATGCACATACAAGAACATAAATACTTGAAGACACGTGTTGAAAGCAATTAAAAAGTATGTAAAAGTGGGCGGGCATCATCGTTCCGAAGGACGAAGGACACTTTGAAAAGATGACAACACTGTTGCCTTTGATTGTTTCAGTGTGAGATCTGGTTATGTTCCCAAAAGTAATTTACAATGCACAAATTACAGACCAGAATTATTATCTATTGTAATCAATCTTAGTTAAAAACACAACAGGTTTTTATATACATACATATGTACATATGTATGTAGTACTCTCCCTTCGTCTGCAAGGGTATTATAACTTAATTTCAGCCGAGAATGTTAACCGAAAGTATTGAAAGCTTATTTGATCTCAATTTAAGATTATTATTTTAAATTCCACGTTCTTTTTTAAATCCTATTCCAAACAAGTCTCAAGCAAAACATAGACAAATTCACATATTCAAATTTTTGAAATTCTTAAAATAAGAGAGAATTGAGATATTTTTTTATATTACTTACGATTATAGCTTTTTAGATTGTATTTGTATTTATTATAAAAAGAAGTATCCTGCACTAAAATTTGTATCTTATAAATTAGGCGAAACGAGTAACTAGTAAAACTAACTACATAGAAAAACTTCATTGGTGTCGTTAGCTCCTCTGCGCAAAGAGAACTTTTTGTCAAAAATCTGTCAGCTATTGAAGTAGGAAAAATGATAACAATAAAATACAAAGTCTTTAGTTTGAATCACAACTAAAACTTGGGGTCTCTAGCGACGAATGAGATCTCTTTTTAATCGAAAGGCTGCGTATCGAACTCATCTGGTGGCATGGACGCAGGACTCTCCCATGGTTAACGTGTGACGGATTTATGGCGAGCAATTTAACGCCCGTCGTACCACGTTAGCACCACTGACATGACATTGAGTGTTTGTGCTCGTGCTCCGGATCCTCGTCAACTGCCACGGGATATGTGTGTGCTGTCTGGCTTTAAATCGAACAATTAATGTGCAAATAAAACTCATTAAATATTAATTGAGTTCGATAATTACAGCGATGACGAAGTCGACCCGCCGGCAACATGTTGCCCGCAACACCTGAACTCGAGGAGCGCCCCGCCGTCAATCCGTCAATGCCTTAATACGTTAGCGCACACCTTGGTGATTTATTAGAGGGGTCTAACCCGCTGTGCGTCCTGTCCCCGTGTCCGCCTCTGATTACGTCTCGACTTCCATTCCCATCACTACCCTGGCAACATGCCGCACTCGCACGTTTTCATTCATAACTCTTCGGACTCGGTTCCTTCCTCATCGACGACGACGTCGTGGCTCCTCGGAGGCAGCACTTCGTGTGGCGCTCATGGGGCTTAATATAAAAACACGGCGTAATCGCTTGACTCCGTGAGTCCTCCGCTCGTCGTCAGCCTGTTGCGTTCGAGGTTCGATGCTGGCACCACCAGCAGTCCCAGAAACACCAGACACACCAGTCACACCAGCGAAATCAGCAACTCCAGCCACTCCAGCAGCAACAGTTTCAGTTTGAGTTTCAGTTCCAGGATCCGAATCCCAGTTTTACACGCGGCGTGTGAATACATAAAATAAATTGGAAAAAAGAGAGATAATAGGACACTAAACGCTGCTCAATTTAACACACGCGAAGTATCTCGATCGTCATAAATCAATCCGTATCCGCCGTGCGTCGGAGATCCATCCACACCGAAATTAGGGGCAATTACCACTGATAAGGTGATTTCTTTTAATGTGATATTATTTAGAAAGGGAGATATGGAGACCTCGCTGTTTTATAAGCATTCGAGATTGTGGCTTAAACGGTTTTTCGCCGGGGGAAACGGGAAACGATATTAGATTTCAGCAAGGAAACCTCGACGACGGCAAAGTTGTGCAAGTTTTGTTCCCAAATGGTGCGAAAGTTGATTGATTGCTTAAAAAACGTTTAGGCTAATTAGTTTTCCGTTCTATATACGACGTATGTGTGTTTGTGCCTATGCGTGTGAGTGTTTCCTTTTAGTCCGGCTAAGGCATTGTTGCCGCCGGTTTCAGGTAACAACGTATCCCGTCATTTAATAGACAGCAAACAGGCTTAGTGAGCGTTGGCGCTTTTGTTGGCAGCGTCGGCAATCACACCTTGTTATTCTCACCACGCCCAGCCTTACCTCCTCCGATTGATGCTTCTCAGAGTTGACCTTTCGCTGGCTTTCTTTCTTTTATGACCATAATCAAATCTGATTTAGGGATTTACAGCTTTTAAAGCTGGCAAAACTTGTCCCCTATGCCGATCCGAATGCGTTGTTCCCATGCTGCTCGCTCGTATTTGCATGCGTATGCAAATAGCTCCAGTTGGCGTAGATAAGGCATTTTCATTTCCTCATTTTCTTCCGATAAAACTGAAGGGACGTGCTGGCAAGAAGCTCCGGGCAATCACGATTTCCGTCGTCTCTGGGATATATGACAATGCCTCTCAGGCGGCAGCGGCCAATCCTCAGTGGGGCAGGGCAGTTTTATTGCCCTGAATTCCATATTACTTCCAGAAAATCAATATTTGTTCAACTTCAAATGTTAGAATTCATTCATTACATATACACCGCCTCTTCTCGGTAACTTCAATCCAAGGCGAGGGCAAAGACGTAAGACGAGGCGATGGTGAAGGCAAAGGAGAAGGAATTCCTCTCCATTAGGCAGAAATCGCTCGAGAATCCCTAACTCAATTGCGGTGCAATTTCCGCTGCAACTCCGGCATGTGCGCGGAAACTTTCACATTTCACCCGCATTTAGCCGCCCGCTTATTTGCGATCTATGTTATATCTAGGGGAAATCAATAATAAAACCCATCAGAGGCTGAGTCGGAGGCGCCCAAAACTGAGGCCCCAATCCACCCACGGAGCACTCAAATTCGGTCCGGACCCGGACCCCGGACCAGCAATCCGCAAATCGTAAATCCTCGTTTAGCAAGTGGCATCTATATGACATGTGATTGCCGGCAGGACTAATGCTGCTGCCATTTTAGCAGTTACTTACTTACACGATGATGTCTAATGCTCCGGCTGACAGGTGGGATACGATTCTGTCCCCCAGCGCGGAACAAAAGAGCGGTGAGACGAGAGATGTGAGATGTGGGATTGGAGGTTGGAGATGTGTGGGGTGCATTCTGTAGGAGGATGCTAGTCGAAATCAGCATTCAAAATTCCGCTGGTGGCTTCGCTTCCACGAATCACAAAAATTGAAATGTTGAATTCCTGAAAAAAAGGTCGCAAATTCTGTCCCCCTTTGTGTTGGGTGAACATGAAAAACATTTTTGTTTTAAAGGTTTTAATGAAATTTAAATAGTTAGTGAAATTAGTCTAAAACAAGAGCCGCTTGTGTTAAAAGTTTGTTGTTGTCCAACTGTTAGCCTTGTTCCGGGCGTTTGTAAAACAATGAATTCGATGAAAGGAAAGAAATTTTGCACCAGAATCTAGTTACTTGGCACAATGGGGGCAAGCAAGTTACAAAGTTTATTTTACGAACATCACATGGGAAAAAGTTTGGCGTTTTTAATGTATGTGCTCTTTTAAACTAATTTATTTAGAGAAGTTGAGCTTGAGTAAATTATTTCAATATTCTTACCAAAGACAGACACAGAATATGATATAAATTACTCAATAAACATAAAAATAAATCAATAGAGACAAAACGAAAGAGGACTATATATATATGTAAGTGTCCTCTCTCTAATTGTGCACAGACTCGCTCGTCCCTGAGTATATATTCAGGACACCACAGGTGGTCTTGTCAGCCAAAGCCTTTCCTTAGATAAATGGAGACATTTTTTTCTGCAAGGATAGCAGTATATTTTGGAAATTAAATGCCCCGGTAACGCTTTTAATTTGGCAAAAGAAAGGCTCTGCAGCTGGCACATCGACGTCTTCGCCTCCAATGAGAAAACTTTATTTTCTTTTCAAAAACCTGCCAAGAGTCTTTTTCAAATTTACACTCAACTCCCCTGGCAAGCTGATTGAAAAGTCCACAGGGACATGAGATTGATATGCATATATATGTATGTATATATAATATATATATACAGTATGTACATAAAAAACTAGGTTTCAGAAGTACCACATATTTACGTGACCCATAAATTATGAGGAACACTTCTTGTTGTCAGAATATTGCGCATTTTTCACAGGTTAGCTGTCAGCAATTTATTTATTTTTCCATTCCATCCCAGTGGGAACACCGGAGAGAGCTCAAAGTTTGCAAGCGGCAATAGTCCAAAAACATAAAAACGTTGAAGGAATAATAGCCGCACATATAAGCTTAATTTTCATGCAAATGAACACATTATCGCGCTTAACATCCCGACGCATACTAGATACCCTGCACTGAGCACGACTGCTCAAAAATCTAAATAAAAATCAGGAACGTAATATATTTCTCTGATTCGGTTGGGCAATTAGCTTCTTAGCTTAAATTAATTGCATTTCTCTCTCTTTCAGCAACCTTTTTTTGTTGGCAGAAGCCTCGAATCAATATTTATAATCTGATGTTTGCAGTTAATTGTGATAAATAACATACGCTTTTTATAAGCAAACCAATTTGCATTACATGCAAATTGTATATTGTGCACTCGCTCATGCATTCCTGACCTTTTTCCACCACTTTTTTTTTGCAGAATGATGAAAGCCACAGCGTGGTTTTGTCCGGTGTTATTAACTTTACTGTGTGCCACGAGGCTCGTCTGCACGGCGCAGCGAGGAGGAGCAGGAGCCGGACCAGGACCAGGAGCAGCAGCGGAAGCCGTCGGAAGCGGCCGCACAAACGGATATCCTCTGGACTACACAGATGCATGGAATTTACAGGTACGCTTCGAACGAATATATATTCCTTCTGTCTGCGTCGCTTTGCGACTGACAGCAGTTTTTGCGGCTCTTCTGCGAATGTTTTCTGAATGCATACTCAATTATTGGCTCTGCATTCTGCGAACAAACGCTTTCCCAGCTCCTTTGACACACATCGTGGTGTTCTGCTCATAAATTGACGCATTGTTTGAGGCATGAAGCCTTGCCAGGGAAGCATATATGCCAACCGATATGTCCCTTTCAAGGACTTGGCGGGGAAAAGTGTACGAAATCTTGGTAATCAGGGTTTCTGCGCTTGCAACACTTTCAACTACAATTAAATTTGAAATTACCTGCACGTTTTCTGAATCATATGTTCGATCCATATGAGGCCTTAGTAATTCAAGATATTATATTAATATATATTACGGAGAGAAATCTGTTTCCAGATAAGACTTGGAATTTCTGGCTGATAATCTGAAGTCCACTTACCCGAAGAAATCTATATAGGAGTTGCAAGTCTCATTGCTCAATTTCCGCGAATCCACTTGACACTGAACGTGCATTTGAATCTCGTTTATGATTTAATCTAATCTGGGCCATAACAACTTCATATGTACGTGCTATAGTTAATACCGCAATGTGAAATTGGTTCGGGCCAACAAAAATTAATCGGCTATCTGGCCATACAATCAATTGCGTGAACGAACAGGTCAAAACTTATGTGTATTATTTTGTCTTCAATTTGTGTATTATTGCCTTCAAAACAAATGGAAATTTTCGTCAAGGATTTTGCACAAGCCTCATTAGCTGAACAAAAACACAAAAAAAAAAAATAGGCATTCTATTTGTGTTGGCCAACTTCTGTTGTTGTCAACAATCAAAAGTTTCACTTCTGCTTTTTCAAGAAGTTGTTCGAATTTGGTGAGGTCGATTCTTTATTCTGCGCAATTGAAACGAGAGGCAATTTCGTTTGCGAATACTAAGATTAAAGGACAACATTTTACAGTGCTAAAGTTACTAAGTTGCTAAATTATAGGCTTCCCAAACCTTCTTGTGCTAAATTAAAGACAAGGGCCTTCGGTATTGAGCCCTCAATATACTATATATTCCGTGAAAAAGCACTAAATGTTCTGCCACAGGACTTGTCCTCAGTGAGATTATATGTCAAGCTTGGCAGAGCTGAATTGGCACTTTTATTCTTTAAAGGCTTCCTGTTGTTCAGCTCATATATTCATATATTATTATACCACTATTCCCTGTGGGTATCGGGTATAAAAGCCAAAACTTGGAGTCACAATTATTGAAATTTTTATATTTGTACCGCCCAATATGACGCATAGTAAGTAGTTGAAGATATACTGGTGTACCTCAGGCTACATACATACATATGTTCTGATAAGGGCCGATTTGTCAGCCAATCAGTCAAGTAGCGACAATCAGAAACACAAAACTAGCAATACTATATTGTCAGGGCGACGAAAGCGAAAGTTCAAGAGCGCAATACCTATTTAATGATTGCGAAATTGTAAATTTTTCAAGTGAACTCGAAAATATAAAGGCATGAATAGTTGAGTTGTTTTTGGGCACTTTTAATTGTTATGATTATGGAAACTACAAGCTAAATGGCAAGTACGTGGCAACTTCACATAATTTTCCTTCAATGAGGTTGCAAGCGTAATACTATAAATATAGGTAACACGTAGTATTTGGCCGAAGCACCGAGAATAAGTTAGTTACAATAGTTTAATATTTGAACCATTTATCGCTATAAAACTTTTTGAATAAATAGCCTAGTTATAGCGCAAGTCTCAAGCTCTTACGGAATCCCTGGCTATATCCTAGACAATGGCATCGGTTGTGGTCTCCTCCGGACCATCGGTGGTGGAGTCCTCGGGTTCTTCGGGAGCCTGGGTTGTCGAATCCTCGGGCTCTTCGGGGGCCTGGGTTGTCGAATCCTCGGGCTCTTCGGGGGCCAACGTGGTGTCTTCAGCGGACCCGCTGCCTTCTTCGGGTTCCGTGGTGTTCTCCTCTGGAGCCTCCGAAGTTTCAGTCTCTTCAGGGCTCAGAGTAGTGGACTCTTCCGGAGCTTCGGGGGCCAGAGTGGTGTCTTCTGAAGATCCGCTGCCGGCTTCAGAGTCTGTAGTACCTTCTTCCGGTGCCTGAGTAGTTGGGACGTCTGGGATTTCAGGGGCCAGCGTGGATTCCTCAGTGGGATTAGTCACTTCGGTGGTGGAAGCAGTATCCTCCTCCGTTGGCGGCGGCGGTGGCGGCGGGCGATGACCGCCATGTCCGTTGCCGTGTCCATGACCATGGTTGTTTCCATGACCGTTGCCTTGCCCATGACCATGGTTATTGCCTCCGTTTTGGCCCTGACCATGCCCATTGCCGTTCCACTGATTCTGGCTGTTGCCGTGGCCCCCATTCCAGTTGCCGGAAACTGCCTTTACCGCCTCGGTGTCATCCGAGCCCCAACCGAATTTCCTCATCCAGTTTCCGCCGAAGTTTCCGAACCAGCCGCCGTTCGGCCGACCCACGGCTACCGCCACAAGGGCCGTCAATAAAAGGAGCGTTAGAACCTTCATTTCGCAAGTGTTTCGAGTGTACTAACTGGCAACAGCGGGAAGATTCGCTTTTATAGAAATCCGATAACCAGCAGGTTCACTCCGCCAGACGCCGTGACCACACACTGGAGTATCCATATCTAATCGCCGACATGGCTGATAGCCAGACAAACAGCAATCGTAATTATCATATTTATCCGAGCAAGATTTCTGGATAGGCTGTTTACCCCCAAACTTGGATATGTAAATTCTACTAATGGGCTTCACCCAGCTTCCGAGAATCAGCTGGGAAGACTTGGTGCAAATCTTCCCTGGAAACGAGCATAAACTTAGACTGGGATTAAATTAGATTTCAGCGGATATCTTTACGACCCAGCCGGCAGTAACAGTTGCCGAAAATCGACGAAAAAAAAAATTGAGTTCCTCGTGTCATGCCCCATTATCAAATTAAAGTCTCAGGTGCTTTCTAGCCTCGTTAATAGCTCTTACCCGTTAATTGCTTTCCATCAGTAGGTGACTCACGAACCTTCTTTGAAATTTTCCATTTTATCAGCGCGAAGGGCTGTTATCGCCAGAAATTCCTATTGTTCATCACGGAAAAAACGCAAAACAATAACAGCGATAAGATTTCCAGATTGATTTTAAACGATAATTTCCCAATGTGGGAAAAACACGGCGTGATGTAAGCCTGAGATAGTGTCGCCCTCAAGATTGCCCTCCGCCGCCCACCCTCGATGCTAATAATCCGTCGGAGGTTTTATTTTCCATCACCGCCGAGAAAAGCAACTTGGTGCGCAAAACTGTTTCTGAAAATACGACTTAAAACTTTTTGCATTACATGGCCACGATTTTATTATGTGATGTGCCCAGAAGTTGGCTGTAAATGTAAATGTTTGTGTATATTCTCCCCCGTCCAGGATGACTTTCTGCTCGCCGCCAAGCGCAACAAACCGTCGCTGTCCATTGTCAATCCCCTGGATGTGCTGCGTCAGCGCCTGCTCCTGGAAATCGCACGCAGGCAAATGAAGGAGAACTCCCGCCAGGTGAGTAAGAAGCGTAGGGAAAGGTGGGTGCACACCCAAGGTGAAGGCTGGAACAGACGGGGCAGGGCCACGCTGACCACTTTGCACGGTATTTTTAATAAGCTGGAAAACGTAATGTAAGGTAAGGTAAGGGAAAAACTTAGGTCGCAAAACAAACGGAAAACAATTCCAGTGAAAGGCGAGGAATGGGTAATTCGGCGGGGAGCGATGCGCAAATGAAAATGAAGCGGCTAATCAAAACTAGAATGTCTAATGAGAAATACTTTCAAAAAGCCATAAAGAACGCCCAGCTGCACAAACTTTTTTAATTCTTCCTCGCCTTGGCTGGCGAGCGCCAATTCCATAAATATTCCATGGACCGCCGCCGCCGCCAGCCGGGATCGAGGAGCCCACATAGTCGCTGCGGCATGGTAAGGTAAACAGATCCAATCCAAAGATGGAGCCCCAAAGAGGGCTTAAGCACTTCACCCAGAATATACATGCCGGGCCCAAAACAAGACCAGCGCTGCATATGTGTAACACAAATATTTTGGCTCGGCAACAAAGCGAGTTTATTTGGTTACCAAACGCTCCCCAAACGAGCCCCAAGGCGGCATGGAATACAAAGACAAAAAAGAGGAGAAAAGGAAAGCAAGGAAAAAATCAAACGTTTTAATGCGGGGAATTCGAACAATTTGCCTTGATAGCTGCCTCAGCCACAGCCTCAACCTCACCTTTTGTCCTTACCTTGAATTTCCGTTAAAGAAGGTCGATGCGGTGGCGTTGGCGATGAGCAAACACTGCCGAGCCCATTCACACACGCCGAGATAACAATATTGATTTGTCAAAGGGGTTTTATAAATTAATCCATGCATCCCAAAAGCAATTTGAATCGGTGAAAGATGAGCACCGAACACAGGAACAATATTCTGCCGCCGCACGCCGTCGATGCTTTAAGTATCCTGCAGGGAGATTTACAGCCGGAGGGGAAATTGGTTTGGCATTCTCCTCTTTACTCCTTAAAGGAGCACACCGCGACAGGGTCTGAATAATGCGGCGATGGATAGGGAGGCACAAGTAAAAATAGAAACGTTTATTTTTGTTTTCAGAATTAGCATGCTTGGGACTTTAAGGAAGAAACATACCCAATATAGCCCTTAATGAAACATGTTTCCAGACGTCTTAATAATTGGAATCAAAGCTCCCCGAAGGATTAATTAATGGACAGACACTCGATTTGCCAACTTGAGCGATTCCTTAAATATCCAGCTAGGAATGCAAGACGGAACTGAAGGCTTGGGAAAACTGCAAGAGAACAAGATTTCAAAAAGCAAAAGGTGTCGGGGAAAGTTCATAGCTGAAACTTTAGCTGATAGCTGATAGTCAGCAGGACATCCTGCAATCCGAAACCTTAAATATCTTGGAAATCAGTAAGCAAGCAATAAAAAATTAGACTAAACTGTTGGCTTTAAACAGGCAATTCGATGTTCATGGCACAGGTGTGTGCTAAGGACTCACTCTCGAGTAATTAAATAAAATGGCCCTTGAATTGCGAATCGAATTGCAACCTTAATCACATTTTGAGTGTGTGGTCAACCAATATATTATATGTGTGTGTGCCAATCTCGTTTCGCTGCTCCTCTGTTCGGGGAGATCCTTTTGGGAATGGAAAAAGGAGGGGGAATCGGAATGGAAAGTGGAATTGGAGTGGGAATGGGAATGGGAATGGGGTGATGTGGCCACAGCAGCACTTATTCACCCATTTTATACAGCATATTGTTTCCTTGCCTCGCACAGGTTGAACTCAATCGCGCCATCCTCAAGAACGTCGGCAAGCGAGTGCTCCTGCGCCCGGCTCCCAAGGTAGGTACTCGCTATCGCCAGCAGTGGCCATCCGAGCGGGAACTGGAACTGGAGCGACAGCTGGACCGCGACCAGGAGTGGGAGGAGCCGGAGCAGCTTCACCAGCAGTGGCAGGAGCAGCCCCAGCAGCACCAGTTGAGTCGGCAACAGCTGCTCTTGCCCTGGCAGCATTTCCCCAGCCAACTGTGGAGCTACGGATGGCCGCAGTCTCCGTACTCGTCTGCCTCGTCGCAGGTTGCCGACTCCACACGGACCCAGTCCCTGCCAGGACAGAAGCAGTTGCTCAGCTATGCGAAAAAATCCATGGACGTGGCCGGAATGGCTTTGGCATCCAGGCATCGGGCCAACGGAAATGAAGCTGCTAACGAAACGAGCCATGAACACGAGAACGAAGCCAGTAAAAGCTCGGCGAGGTATGTGGACGACGAGGAGCAGGATGCCGACGATGACGATGACGACAACGGCAACGGCAACGAGAACGACACCGAGGCGGTACTAGAGGGGTTCGAGCCCAACTGGGCCAACGAGGAGGCAGCTGAACGTGGTCGTGGACGCGGACGCGGTCGTGGAGCTGTCGGTAACGACCGCCTGCCCTGGACCTTTCCCTATCGCTTTCACAAGAGTCAGCATAATGCTAACTAATTGAACGGGATCGAGCTGCGAGTAAGGATACAAGGATGCAGATGCAGATACATTTACATTAACAGATACAGATACAGATACAGATACAGTTACTGAGGCGGATGCTGCTGCCGCTGCCGCTGCCGACAGCTTAGTGGTATGTATTAGACGGCTAATTGCAAATTGACGGTTCCTAATGGCAGACGGCAGGCAATGTTGTGTGTGCACATACTCCCTCGATGACGAACCTACTCCCACGTTGCTACGTTGCTAGATGTACTCGCATTTGAATTCTATATTTTATCGAAAATAACCAACGGTGTATGTAACGATTTATGCTACCTCTCTCACAGATACACAGATACTGTTGAAAATAAGTCCTCCGATCCATTACACTACCCTCTAGAGGCGAACGAAAGCATTGTTTCCTGCTGATACCCACTTACTTACCGAGGCCGAAGGATTATACACGTACACGTAAATGCATGCCTATTCCATAGTGATTTATGTGTAATTCGAGTAATTGTTTAAACGATTGGCGTTAATTACTCGTTCGTATTTCTGTATTGACCTGTCCCATATTTTATTGTTCGAATTTGTTGAAAAAAAATCTCTTGTTACATTATCCGCGGGCGGAAATTGATTCTTTTCTCACTCCCTCTCTCTAGCTTATGTATTACGTAACACGAATGCTCAAATAGAATTAGCGTAATGCAGAGTTAGTGTGCACATCTCCTGTCTAATGTTTCCGGTACAAGTACAGTCACTATTGAGTTTCGAAGAGAGCAAGGGGCTTTACGTTTTAGGAGATACTTAAGAAACAAATGGTTCTAAATCATATACGAATTACGAATTACGATTTTAGCCCTATTTACTACCCAGAACAAGCAAGCAAATAAATACTTCAATACATAAATGCGCCACGTGTTGTGTAAACGGACAAGGAATTTACCAAGCAAGTTAATTAACCATTTAAAAGTTACGTTCTGTACATTACTAAATTTAATACAAACAATTAATTTCTATGTGTATGTAAATAAATCCAATCGAATCTAATGAAATTCCAAAACGAACAAATTATATATTATACAACAAAAATTATATGTATGTACGTATATATACTTATTAAAAAAAAAACAAAAACAAAAACGAAAATAAAAATCATGAGGCATTGACATGACATTCAATTACAAAGCCATCCGCTTAATTAACTTTCCTTGGGACTCAATTCTGTGCGAATTGTATTCATATTCATGATGGCCGAGGGTCCAAGCGGGAGACTGGTTAATACAAGGGTCTCCGAACTCACCTCTAATCAATACTTTGGACAATCCCGTTTACCTGGGCCTTTGTCTAGATGTCTCCAACAGACAGCTGGCAGAGAGAGTGACGTTTTTCCTTTCCCTTACACGGTACCAAAAAATATATGTTAGCCCGCCTTCAGCTGGGATTATATTGGGCATTTTAGATTAGTTCACATGTTCGAATCTTTATTGGACCGCTACTCGCATACAAACTAGAACTCTCTACGGATGTTGTGCGCTTTTGGACCCCTCCTTGGCCCGATTTGAAAAAATTGATAACAGCTAATAATTCTGCTGGCGGTGCTCTGTGCTCCCTAGTGCAAACAGTTTGCCTCGCCCGAGGGCTTAATTAATAAGGTTGTATTTGCGCCGGATTACACGAAACTTTAACGTCCGCCCACCGAAAAACAAAAAAAAAAAGAAGATAATTATCACAGCGCCATTAGGCGCCCCACTCACGTACAGCAGTTGACATGATGGCAAACAATGGCAAGGACGCAAAAAGTGACCCGGACCAGGACTGAGACTGGGACAGGGACTGGGACTGAGACGGGGGCTCGTTCACTTGATGTCACAGAGCAGGGCCACGCCGCGCAGGGTCCAGTGCTTGGGATTGAACTCGGTCTCGAAATCAATCGAGCCCACGTACTTGAGGTCGGTGCGCTGGGGCTTGCGGTAGATGGGGCACTCGTACAACTTGGGATCCTTGCCGGCCGTCGTGTTTATCGCATATATATAGATGACGGGCATCTGCTCGTAGAGCACCTTCATCTTTGATTCAATCAGCCGGCCGCTGCGGCGATCCAGCGAGGCCCCTGCGAAAAGAGAAAAAAAGCAAAACCAATCGTAGGCGCCTCAAGTAAGTAGTAAGTACAGGTGGCAACAGGCAGACTCACCCTCGAGGAAAAGGCCGTGCACATACACACCCTCAGTGGGATACTCGCTAATGTCCTCGCGGTTGTAGCGCGTTATTTGATTCTGCAGCACCACCGAGTCCAATGCCCAGCCCTTGTGAGCTCGAGTCACTTCCTGAGAGTCGGCGGGTTCAAGTGTGTCGCCGCAGATATGTAAAGAAGAAAGCAGGAGCCTTTAATGTGAAGCGAATCAGATACGTCAATCAGAACGGCAGGAATACAGGTTTTAATGGCATAAAAGAAGTACTCCGCCGAATGATATATGCATGACAATGGAATATCGATTCCTGGCTAAGCGGCGATTTGTATTCACATCCCGTTTTTCTTATTAAGCAACTAGGCACCCTCGTCCGTAAGTGCAAATCGAAACATGTGCCCACACCCAGGAGTACAGCTTCTCACCTGTCGCATGGCGGTTAGGAAGCCTTGGGGATTAAAGAAGCCCGTCATCCAGAACACCTAGTCAACGATAATTACACTTAGAAAGTTGCACAATGTTCGGTGTCCACTCACCTTGGGGCGATCCGTGGATATCCAGGTACGGAACTGGCCGTTGCGCTCAAGCAGCTCGGTGTACCAAAAGCCCAAAGTGGTCGACTCCCAGGATATCTGGAAGTGACGGTGACATTACTTTATCGTGTTGGCCCAATGCGAAGGGAAGAGGGCAAAGTTTATTAAATAAATAAAATAAATAACTAAACGAATGGACCGAACGTTGCTTCAATTGAGGACGAGGTCGAGGGATGATGGAGATCGCTTAGCTTTATGCCGCGTGTTATGGTGAATTCAGCTTCGTCAAAGAGTTTACGCTTCAGCTCGAAGGGCAACATTCGAGTCCTCTACTGACACCTTCGGTGTTGCATTCGATGATTTTGATAATGAAGTAATCCCTTCGTTGAATTGATGATCCTTTCTTTTGGTTAAATCTACCAGATTCGGACATTGTGAAGCCTTTCGTTAATCTTTGGCGACGGAGTTTTGATTCGGTTGCCTTCAATAAATCATAACGACGGCGTTAGGAATACTGAGGCATGGAAGCTAGTCTTTATTTCCATTGTGTAGATGATGGTAATATAGTCGTTTTGCTTTATGGGATAAATTAACATATGTATCTATGTTCTAATGATGTGAATTGTATCCACAGAATATGCAGATTATATTTGAGTCGCCTAGAAGGTAAATATTTTCCTGTTACAATTAATCCCAGCACCAGAAATACAATTCATTCAAAGACATTGTTCGTAGACTATTTTAAACCTCTTACACTATTCTTTTAAACAAAACGAGTTGTGCGTTATATAAAAAGTCAAGGCTTTTCCCTAATTCAAGTCGACAAATTTCTCTGCCCGGCCTATGCATTTTTTGGGCGAATGAAATTTTTGATATAAACCTAGTCATCGAAGTATAGGGCCAATTTTTTGATGTCAGATTAACTAATGTAATAAAGTAAAACTTTTGATTCGGGATACGACACTTGATGTTATGTTTGTGTTTAAATCACTGACAAATTTGTAACTAGACCTATGTCCTTAGTGGTATATTTTCTAGTCATATCAATTGTATTATTTGATTTACTCTTCTTCATTAAAAAAAAAGTCATGTTATTATTAGAGCTGCATAATCATAAAAACATCGATGACTTTGCATCGATGACATCGGCCATAAGCATCGGTGTTTTACAGCTCTAGCTATTATAATTCTACCATTTATTATGTATTATATTAACAACAAAATCGCATCTTATTATTATGCTAATCATGAATATACTCGTACATATGCACATACGAGAGCGCAGTTTGTAGAGTAACTGTGGCAGAAACTTTTAACAAAGGGGTTTGAGGTCAAAAGTAAATGCTTAATATTTTGATGTATTTGTGGGCGAATTTAAGCGCATTTCAAATTATTCTACGCAGGTACTGCTGAATGTGTTTGGCGAGCTTTGCTGCCTCAAACGTTTTCACGCATAATTAACAAATGCCCCCGAACATGAAAGGCTGCCAAAAATATATGTACATATATTTCCGCCAATAGAAATCAATTGTACACATTTCCATATTTAATGCCGGTGAATATTCCGCCCTCTCCTTAAAATGTGCTCTGAAGTTCCGAGTGGACGTTGCCAGCGGCTCAAATTGGCACAAATAAAATTATTTCGAGGATTTACCTTCATCCAGGTCTCGGGAATGCGGGCATCGTACATCGCGTCCAATGACTCCTTTAGCGCAGGGCTCATCACGATGGTGCCGTCAATGGCCAGCTTGAGGTCACAGAGGCAGGTGTGGACGCGCTTGATAACCCGTTGCATGCGGTCGATTTCCTGTCTGCAATTACATCATTACAACATTCACTCCGTCGCCAGTTGCGTATTACGGGTACAAGGGCAAGGGTACTCGCCTGAGGAAGATGTTCATGGGCAGGAGGATGCCCATCCGGTTGAGGTTCTCCCGCACCTCGTAGGCGTTGTACTGGGCGGGCAGCTTGCGCAGCATGTCGTCCGCCAGCTGGTAGACGATGCTCTCCCGGGTCTCGCCGCCCCCACCGCCGCCCTCCTTGGGCTGCACGCTGAGGATGGTGTCAAGGATGCCTGGCGGTGTGAAATCAGAAATAAACAATCAAGGATTATTTGGGGCCATCGAATATGGTAATGCCCTAATGCCCAAGTGGGTTGCCGATTGTTTGGGACCGCAAAACAGAGTTTCCTAAATCGGGAAAAAAAATATTCGGTTTATATTGATTTCACACACATTCAGGTGGGCAGCATGCCGCCATTGATTATGCAACAGCAACAGGGCTTTACTTAAATCGGGCACATTGATAATTTACGACCTGCTCTCGCTCTGGCTGTGTGTCCATCAGGGCCATTAAACTATAAATAGGGGATTCTGCGCGGTGGTCGAATCAGGAATCAGGAATCGTGAATCAGGAATCGTGAATCAGGCACCCGGAACCAGACATGCACTCACTCACCTTTGGCCGAATTGATTTGGTACGTGATGTCGGCGTTGGAATGCAGGCCAAACACCTCCGGGGTGTCGTAGGCCGGCAAGCTGTTGATGTAGTCGATGAAGCCTTGAAGGGACTTGGTGGTGGGCACCTTGTAGCCCTTGTAGAACTCGAAGGCGTTCGAGAGGAGCTGCTCGCAGAACCACACCGAGGTGAAAGTGGTCAGGAGGCGCTTGTCAAAGTCATCCGTAACTCGGCCGCCATACTGCACCTCGCCAATCATGTAGACAAGCGTCTGCCAGGAAACGCCCTTCTTGGGATCCATTTCGTCGAGATGGTTCTGGATGAACTGGACGCTTGCGGCGAAGTCCGCCTGATTGAACTCGTAGGGGATGTTCCAGCCGAGCGGGCCGAACTTGCGCCGTTCCTGGACGATGGTGTGCAGGAAGGCCACCGTGTAGAGCAGCGGGGGCCACTGGGAGGCCGACGTGTAGTCGAGGAAGTCCTGGGTGAACGACTGGGCCGGGCGTTCAAGAGATTGAAAATTAATTATTAAGCATGCCCCGCCTGCAAGGCTGACTTATTTGCGCACCTGGTAGCTGCGCTTCAGACTGGCACGTATACCCTGTGGAGGTTCATTAGTGAACTTGAGCGCCATCTGGAGCAGCCCGATGGGGAACTCGTTGTGCGGCTCCGTCGTCACCCACATCCGGAACGACTCGTCTATGTGCTCGCTCTCCACCAGCATGTCGATAATCTCCGAGCAGAAGGGCAGCGATAGATGCACGTTCTGCAGCAGCACCCATCCGCCGCCCGCCATCGACTCCATAATCATCTTCCGAGCGTGGTACTCCTGTCCCTGGCCCATCGACACCGCCTTTAGGACTGCGTGTGGGGATGGGATGTGGGTGTGCATGGAGACGATTGAATTAGTGATATGATGCAGTTAGCGCCGTGCATCGCGGAACACTCACTTATGCTCTTCTGCTTGGCCAGAGCGCCTATTTGCGTGGTTGGATCCGAACCAATGGACAAAAGGCAAACGAACGGGGTGCGCGGTTCCGACTCCAGCCTAAAAAAAAAGTACACAGCTTTTAATGAAGAATAATAGTTCCATTTAATGTACATAATTAATTATTGCCTTGAAAACAATTTAATTCACATTTATTTTAACGTCGTATAAAATAAAATATAAAAAATAAAAATATGAACAATATAGATAAAATAGATAAAAATATGAACAATAAATGCTCATAATATCATATCATATCAGGGAATACTTATGTGCTTTTACGAATATTAAGATGTATTACTTACCACATTTCCTCGAGATCTAGAATTTGCATTTCACTGTACTCGCTCCCCAGAGATTCTTAGGAAAGAAATGGGTTGTGGAAACGACATCAAGACAAAGATACGATTAAAAACCTCACCTTCTATGTACTTCTTCGCCTGGGAGATGGTGCGATCGGGGCACCAGGATCTGATGAGCAATAGCTTCCGGAAACTGTCCAGGACAGCATTGTAGCCGCACGGGATCTCCTCGTTCTCCGGCTTCTCGCACTCGTACCACGAGCGCCAGTCGCGCTCGTTCAGCTCAATCACCTGCAGGACCGTCGAGAAAGTGTCCAGCTTGCTGATCTCCACCAGATTCAGCCATGTGATGTCCAGGATCCAGCGGAAGGGCTTCGGCGTGACGGCGTTCAGGTCCAGCGAGGCGCCGCCCTTGATGAAGGTGAGGAACTCCTCGTGGCTGATATTTCCGTTGTGGTAGTCAATCTTGATGGCCAGCATCAACGTGAAGAGCTGCTTGTGCCGCTCGTACAGGCTGCGATTAGTGAACTTGTAGACCTCGTATGTGAGGTATCGCAGGATAATGTTTATCCGCTCCTCGGTGACACTGGACTTGGCCGACTTGGTGATGGAGTGGTTGAAGATAACCAGGAACTGCTTCAGCGAGTTCTGGTACATGGCGTTCACATTGCTCATCTCCACAATTAGGAAATAGAGGATCGATCCGCGCTTGGCCACCGCCCGGAATTCCTCGCGCGCCTTCATTATCTTGCGCTCCGTGACCTCGGAGATCTTCAGCTTCTGGTTTACCTCCTCGGCCGTGGTTTTGGTGACGCGGAGCACCTCAATTAGGGCCTCGTCGTCCACGAGTGATCCCTGGGACGAGCTGAGGCGGAGCAAGAGGTTAGCCTCCAGCTCCTTCATGTTCCGCTGATTCTGCATTACGGTCTCGAAGAGCGCCACCCGCTCGGCCTCCAGGTCGGACTTCTCCATGAGAATGACGCGACCCAGGAGCTGGTCCTCCAACCCGCGCATGGTGACCGTGAAGTCAATGATCGAGGTCTTGGCACTGACCTCCGGACTGAAGGCTGGATTCGGCAGTTTCGTGGTGATGTAGAGCATGAAGCCCGGCATCACGTCGCACTCCTTGTCGCCCACCAGCACTTTCTCAATGCTGCCCGACTTGATGAAGTTCTTCTCCAGCACATTGTCAATGACCGGATCCAGGTCGATGCCCACATCCTCGATCAGTAGCGGCCTGCCGAGCGATAGCGAATCCTCTAAATGGGTGCGGAAGTACTTGTGGTTCAGAGAGGTGATCTGCAGTTCGTTGCGGTCCTCCTTGCACTTAATCCAGATCTTGCCCTGTGTCTGCGGGTCCACCAGCAGCGGGTAGCTGCTCGACTTAGTGGCTATCAAGGCGTTCTGCACCGACAGCTCGTCGTTGGGGAGTCCCTGCAGCGTCCACTCAGACACTGTGGACGAGTCCACCAGCATGTTGATGATGTTAAGGCCGGTGGTGAAGGGTATGTTCTTCTGCTTCAGGATGCCCATCCAGGTCTTGATTAGGTTGGCCCGGAACTCCTGGTTGTAGGGGCCGCAGTAGGAGAGGAATCCGGTGGCCAAGAGGACGTCGCCCACCAGCTTGCCCAACTGTATCTTGAACTCCTTGCTCTGGTTCGTCCAGCGGGTCTTCTCGTCCGAGAGACCGTTGATCAGGGCCGTGGCTGCCGTCATCTTCCGCAGGCAGACGTTTGCCGCATCCATCAACCGCTGCTTCTCGCCCACAGCCTTGTCGTACTGATCTTTGACAGCCTGGAGGGCATCTTCGCGCTCCCGCAGCTGCTCCTCGGCACCGGCCAAGTCGTCCATGGCGAGCTGATGTCGTGGCATGGGGGATTTGGCACAAAGTATCGAGTAAGGTAAGAATAGCTCTATTTATGACAAAGAATCGCGTGGGGAAAAGCATTTCAGTGGATGATTCTCTTCTGCGGCCGCCAAGCTTAAGAGTAATTTCGGTTATAGAATGTCCAATTGCCTAAATCCAATTATAGTGTCCACATGTTCTCCGATTAAGTGTAATCGTAATTAGAATATCACACACATTTATAACATTTACTTAAGAACAATTTAAAATGAAACCACGTAGCCGTGGATAACTTATTTGATTGACGAGCCAACAAGCAGCAGCTTGAATCATCCATCATAGCTGACAGACAACGGGTAGTGATTGCATTAAACTCAAAATAAAGCGTGCACTTTATGTTAGGGGGATACCAACAACGATTTGTTTATTCCGGAATCGTGTCGCACATAATTTTAAATGGGGTAAGCGTTAATCTTTTCCAAATACTCGCGGGTAAATATTTATATTATTTTGAATATACTGATTTAATGGAGCTCGCTGCTCTTACCTTTAGGCGCGCTTCCTGCAGGGTGAGATTTGCCTTTAGGGGCAGCACCTCCTTGTTGACACTGTGAAAGAAGGACATGGCCTTGGTCCAGGACAGCAGGCCGGCGACATCGCCGCAAACACGTCTCGCCATGTCCATGTTGTAGTCCTCCATGCGGAAGTACGGCTGAAGCAGGTCGATCATCTCGTCATTGATAGTGTCCTTTGGATAGTTTTGCAGCTGCAGCAGGAACGTGGCACTAGCCATCATCTGGCAGGGAGTTTAATGCAAAGCTAATAAGATTACAATAGTCGAGGCGACCGACTATGAATTTCCCCGCAAGTCCATAAATGGGAAACAAAATCGTAGCACTTAAGAAATAAATATGTGAGGATGAGCGCTTTTGCCGACTCAACTATTCGGCTGACTTAATCCACCTACATCGAGACTGGACTAGTATTCACACTAAGTTTATCAGGCTATGAATGCAGCTGCTTCGTCTGAGCCGACGGTCTCATCAGTACAATTAAGTACCTGGACAATCAGACTTTCACATTTGCGCGGTTATATACAAGCGGGTTAATTTCGAATACCATTTTATCAACATTCTTTGCTAAGTTAATGAAGTAATGTTAAATGCAATAATATTGTATACGAGTATCTTTAGTGTATTTTAGTTATCTATAATTCAGTTAAATTCAATTTTTCCAAATGTAGAATACTGAAAATGACATTCATACGTGTATGTATGCATGTAGATGAGGGCGAATGTTAAAAGCCTCGCATAATTTCCGTTTTCCTCCGAAATACCCCGTTGAAGAGGCATTTCCTGTTCACAATTGTTAAATGTGCATGCTATGAAAAAGTGACCCACCTTGAGGGACTCCTGCCACGAAGGCTTCGGACACGGCGTGCCCGAGTCGGGAATGCAGGGATGGAGCTTGCGCTTGAAGAGGATCAAGACGCAGTCCATGATCCGCATGATGAGGTGCGGCGGGCGGCCCAGTTTCCGCACGGTGGCGATGTGCGCCGGCTTGATCGTGTTGAGGGCATTTTCGGCCTCCTCAAGGGCCGGCTTGGCCGCCTCTAGCTTCTCCTCGGCCAGGGCCTTCTCCTGGGCGATGCAGGCAACGAGAGCCTCGGCCTTGTCCTTAACGATGAGCACCTGGTTCTTGACGATCTCCGCTTGCATCGCACGCTCCGTCACCTCCACTAGCACTGACTCCGCGTTCTTCGAGGCCTCTACTAGCTCTTCCTCCATGACCACCAGGTCCTTCTTGAGGATTTCAACCGAGGCGGAGGCCTCTTTTAGTTTCTCCAGGCCCGTATCCATCTTCTCCACACCATCGCGCAGCTCTTGCTGCTTCATTTGGTAGATGTTTTTGTAACCGGCAATGAAGTTCAGATAAGATTTGGGTGTCACGTGCGTTGCGCGCCGGAAGCGCTGGAAGTATTCCTGCGACGTTTCCGCGACAATGTCCTGGATGGAGCCAAGAGCGTTGACCAGCTCCTCCTTGACGGCCGGGGTGCACTCGATTTCGAAGTGACTCAGAAAGTGTCGGGCAACCGAGACTAAAGCATCCTTGGGCCACGGATGCAGCCAGTCAATGGTGCAGCCGGAGACCAAGGCGGGAAAGCGCTGCACTCGCGACCGGAACGTCTCGCCGACCGGCGAAAAGCAGAAGGCCACGTGTAGATTGGTGCAGGTGCGCGCCAAAAAGAAGTCCATCACACTTTCCGGGGTCGCTGTTTTGCGTTGATTCTCGCGTTTCATGACCGGCGTCAGTTCCTGCACGATTTCGGCCTGCTCATCGCGCGAGAATAGATTCGATATGACGCCGCTCGAGAGTATGTTGTTCAGATACTCGAGGAAACCTTCCTCCTTGATATCCATATCGGTGAAGAGAAAGGTTGTGCCCTTGCCCTGAACGCCGCAGGTACGGTAGAGCAGCTTTAGATCCTCCAGAAAATTGGCCACGTTGTACGAACGCGTCAACGCAATTTGGAATGTCTTGTAGCCAGCTATAAACGATGCCAATTTCGTTAGCGACTGTTTTCCAGAACCGCCGACCCCGACAAGCATGACCGATCCCCTCGGATGCCGAATGATGCGGGAGATCTTCACCAGATGCAGCATTGCATCCGGGAAGAACACCAAATCCATTCCCGACCCTCGCACCATTTCGTTGAACTGGGCAAGAAACATGACGAGACGCTCTCGGAGCACTTCGTGTGAGTTTACCGGCTCGTAAACCTTGGGCAGCTCCATATCGGTGTCCTCGCCCTCCTCGCCAGTTGGCTCGGGGGCGTCGCGCATAAAGTCGACGAACACCGGATTGGGCAGGATCATCTGGGAGTGGGCGTCGCCCAGCTCCTCGCGCACGAGACATGCCAGCTCTGAGCCGAACCACTCCTTGTCCTGGAACGTGGTGAAGCGATCGGCAAATACTCGCGTGCACTCGTGCTTCCACAGCGCCATAAGGACGCTCTCGGAGGTGATCACCGTGGATAAGGTGCCTACCATGCCCTGCCAGATGCGCGACAAGTCGCGCAGACTGAAAACGTAGTGGAACTTGGCTGGCGTGGGCAGCAGTTTCTCGCGCGTGCGCTGCCACAGATGGCGGGTGACGACGATAAGCTTCTTGACCAGGCTGCGGATCTCGGGCACGAAGCCGCGCTTGGCGTTGTAGTGACCCTCACCGATAACGCGAAAGATCTTATCGATGGAGTCGTTGTCGGGGATGTTGCAGTTAAATACGCAGAACTGGCGCTTCAGACGGGACGGTATGTCGTTGCGGCCGCCGCCGGGCAGGCCCATGGCCGCCACATACTGCACATCCACGATGGTGGTGAAGTCTCCTGGCTTCTCCAGGCTATAGAAGCCCTTCATGTCCATGGACTGGCGCACAATTTCGTTGGTGATCTGGTCGCCCCACTCATTGATCTCGGGCAAATTGATGTCGTCGATGAAGACGATCAATTTCCGGCCACCGGGTGGCCCGAAGGTGACGCCAACGCGTTTCTCCACGTAACTCTCAATTGTGCGCTGAAACTGGTATGGACTGGTGGCCGACGAGAAGTTGAATGATCGGCCCATGTACGTTTCAACGTTCATCTTCTTCATGAAGTTCTTCATGATCACCGTCTTGCCCGTGCCCTGCTCGCCAATCACCATCACGGCGCGCTCCTGATTGGCTATGGTGCCGATCAGGTAGTCGATGCGCACATTATCCACGATGGGCACCAGAATGCTCAGATAGTCCGGTGTGGAAAGCTCCGGATACATATAGGGGGTGACGAGTGTCTTCCACGACTGCCACACGCCCGCTGGAGAAACGAAGTAGTCAAATATTGTGTTCTCGTGGGCACTACCCTTCGGGTAGTCCAGTTCCGGGAACGATTCCTTCACAAACAGATTCATTCGGACGCGGTCGCTAGTGGAGAGATAACCGCCCAGTCCCCAGGCGAGCGCAAAGATGTACAAGCGGTGCAAGTGTTCCGGTGTACAGGTGTCCTCCTTCTCCTCAACGGTATTCTCCGGAGGTAGTTCCTCTGTCGGGGACAACGAACAAAAGAGCTGTATTAATTCCAAGTCACAGCACTTTTGCACAAAAGCCACATTCAGGTGTGTCACAAAAGTCTCGGGTCGGTGCTATGCTTTCAGCGGGAATTTCCTCAAATAAAAATAAAACTGAAACTAAATCTCAGTGGAATGAGATGTACTCGTGTAGTGTGTGTGAACCATACAAAACGAATTACCCTAAAACGAGAATCACTCAAAAATTTCAAAGAATGCCATTCCATTAACGGCCTTTCAATGGATGGCATATAATCGATTTAATAAATATTTTCATTTTTGAAGCACTAATTCGTTTTGTTTGGATAGAGAGCACCACCCTCTTTTTTACCAGCTGTAGCCTAATAAATAAAATTAATCTACAAAATATCTGACAAGCACCGACTAACTAAATAGATTTCCGACATTCATCGCAAAAGCTGCCGAACAGAGACCTCTGTGACACCGCTACTCTTGATTAGTATTGTCAAAAATGGTAAATAAAAAATGTTTGGACGAGACACACAACTATGGGTTAATATAGTACATAGACAATTACGAATGGACGAACACAGAATCACAACTACGGAAGGTTAGGAGGTCAGTCGATTGGGAAGCAAACGAGCGGGGCGCGCCAGTTCGGATCCCAACCGGCGGATCACAGATGTCAGCCGACACACACAGAAGCATTAGCTCTACGGTTAATTTTGGGTTTCGCTAATTACGCAACGTATGGATTACGGGTATACTTTACCGACAATCTGACTGCCAATCGATTGCCGTCGCGCCTCTTCGATTTGTTTTTGATGCTCTAAACGTTTATTCGCTGAAAAGTTGCAATCATTTTGGTTTTTGCAGGGATTTTGGGCTTGGTTTAGTGTTCAATTTGGCGAAACGCCAGCTTATGATTTGGGAATGGATCGATTAGAGAGGTAGTTGGCACTTCACTTACCATCATGGCTCTCCTTGCTCGACAGACTGACGGCCTGCTCGTCCTCCTTCTTGACGGGAATCAAGCCCTCCAAGATGAACAGCATCTGCTGGACTATGTTGCACTGCAGCACCGGCATCTGCAGCTTCACCATCTGTACTCCCCAGTTGTAGACCTCGACAAAGGTCTGATCAAATAGGTCCGAAAAGGTGGACTTCTCCCCGGGAGCGCGGTTCTTTAGCCAGGCCTGAACAACTGCGCAGAGAAAAGTACAGGCGACGATGTAGCGGTCTAGAAAGCCCAATAGAAGGGCACATACTTGGTCGGGAGTCCAATCCGGATGAGCTCATGTAGACCATTCCGTTGCGGGAAACCGTGGCGGGCGAGGCATTGTCAATGTTGTGCGGCTCGAATATGATTTTGACGGTTGGCGCCATGGTCAGGCGATCGCCATTGGCCAGTGTTAGGGTCTTGTTGTCGTCCAACACCGAGTTCAGATTCTCTATCCAAATACTGTCCACTGGGCCGTCCAGAACCAACCAGACGTGCTCTCCTGCCTTTAGCTTCAGGGTCTTGCGCCACAGGGCCGAGAAGATTCCGTCCGTCCAATCATTGGTGGCCACGTCGAGCCGCCCAAACATTTGGGCAGCCGTAATCGCCTTGGGGTTCATTCGCATCTCCCGGTGGTTGTCGCCCATCTGGGTCATGGCCTTCATTAGGGTGTGGATGCAGGTCGTCTTGCCGGCTCCACTTGGCCCAAGGGTCATAATTCCGTGTCGTACATTTTGGGTCTCGTACAGCTGGATGAGCTTCAGGACCCAGGGAGGATGATAGATAAGGCTGGCCTCATCCGTTTGCTGAAGAATCGCAGCCTCAAGCTCCGGGTAATTGGTCTTCTCAAGGGTCTAGCCCGTGGAGGGATGGCAGAGGGATACATAAATATGTAAGGGTGGGACTTCACGGCTTACCTGATTAGGAAACAAATCCGAGACCAGGGACATGAATAGCGGTTCATCGTCGTCGATCAGCTTCGAGAGATTCATGTCGCGCAGGACCCGCATCACAATCGTGCTCTCGGTATCCTTGGAGTTCCGCCGCTTGGCAGCTCCCAGAGTTCGCAGCACGGAGAGTATGTTCCTCAGCCCGAAGTCGTAGTGCACCTGCTTGGTCAGCTGCTCCTCGCACAGCTTGTAGAGGGTGTAGAATTTCCGGGCCAGCGTTATGTTCTCTAGGAATCCGCAGCTGGCCAGCTTTACCCTTATGATGATCTGTCTATCCGGCACCATCATGGCCACAGTTCGGAACTGAATTTTTAAATTCTCCGGCAGTTCTTTGCGCCCAGCATATCCTGGATTCTACACATTTAAGTTTAAGTTTTTGTAAGGTAAACTATTTAGTCTTTAAATATATATGGAAGTAGTCCGATAATTCTTGGTTAAAATAAGCAGAATTTAGTTTGGTAAACTAAATGAATCTTAAGCCTTCCAATTTAATATCTTATTATGACAAAAAAAGAATTATTTGGCATACACATACTAGGCCCAGTTTGAACAGTTAAAGGAGAAGTTCCACTCTTTTGAATATAATTCAATATAGTTTTAACATATATTGGGGCATATCAATTTATACGAAAAAACATCAGAGAAAGAAGACATTATACTATAGGCAAAAAAAGTAATTAACATTTTTTTCGCTCACAATTACAATAATTATTCTTTGAGCGATTAAATAAAAATCAAAGAGTAATTATTCAAAAAATAAATCAAATTGATAAAAAATCAAGTCGTAAAAAAATCATAAAAATACGAGCCCTTTGGTATAATTCGATTGTATATGCGTCTTCTGCAAGCAGATGTTTTTATTGTTTGAAGAAAACCTTTATAATCATTATTTATGGTACATAAAAAAAAAAAAATAAAAAAAGAAAGTCGGCGAATTCGGCACCATCGTTTCTATGGCATCTACATAATGGTCAAACTTAAATGGAATTTAGAAATTATTGCGTTCATTCATATAAGAGATTAATTAATTAATAAATAAACTTGTTTTATTTTTAAACCAATATCTCTAAAACATTAAAAATCATCTCGATTTGGTTGCTCCTATTTCAGTTATGTATGTATAAGATAAAGTGGTCCGATTTGGATGTAGTTTAAAATATATATAATATTTTTGAGTAAGACGATAATAACTCCTAATTTAACGATTTCTATCCTGGTTTTAATGCTGTATTTTCAAAGGTAGTAATTTGAGTAAAAGACTCCTTAAATTGCGTTATTCATCCTTAATTTAAGGTATTTTTTCTTCTTGGCCAACATTTCGGATCCGAATATCAGCTAATTTGGCCAGATTTGGCCAGGATGTGAAAATGGGACTGCAAGCAATTTTAGGGACTTAACTAGTTGTCTAGTTTGGGCAAAAATAAGTTTTCGTGGGAACACGACTTATTTGATTTAAAGCCACGTGGCCAAAGATAGACACACCCCAAGTGCCCCTATTCGAATGAAGCAGGCTTCGTCGGCTCCGTGGACTCCTCGGCCGCTCGGCCGCCTCGTCCACGTCGGATACGGATAACCACAACAAAGGGTTTCCCCATTAAACTCGTTGAAGTTCGCAGCCAGCGTCAATTTGTCTATGTCCGTAATCGTGTGCGACCCAATTTGGGTCGTTGTGACATAATGGCTCATTAAAATTAAATGCTCGGGCTAAAAATGTTATATAAATGAGCGTAATAACTCAATGTGCAAATTAAAATTGAGCCAAAGCCGTCAAAGGATCATAGACCGGATTGGATTGGGAGCGTCGCCTGAGGGCGTTGATTGACGTTCACCATTATGGCCAGGCTGAGATAGAGGCAGGTGCCGCGGCGCCGTGTTAACGCTAATCGCATTACGCGATCATAGTTACCGTCACTTGTAATTAAACTACGGAAAGTTTCAGTGAGCAGCAGCCTGTTTTTGTGCGGGGACTTAAAGTTGCCCTTTAAGGGCGAATCCCCTACAGCCGGATGGAGTTTTCCGGCCTCCCATGCGGCAGCCAGCCACATTAATCGAGTCATGCGGTCGCTAAAATGTAAATACAGGCTCGGGACTCCACTCCTTTGGTCCTGGCTTCTCCTCCTCCTCCTCCTCCTCCGCCATCGCCTCGTCTCGGTTATTGGTTTTCGGCTGCTTTTAGGCTTCGCGCGAAGTGTCGTATGTGACGGGGCGGCGGCACAGTAAATTTTATTACGGCTTCGGTTGAGAAAAATTGTACATGACTAATAACGTTGAATTATTATGTGCGTAAAGCTCCCGTCACTTCCATTTTCCCCAAAAAATGTAAGTGGGTGCTGGCCGATTTTACAGTGAATATAACGTTGCCCTTTTAAACAAAAGTGTTCATTAAATAAACAAATACATAAATAATTTGAAATCTGGCAGCCAGGCCTCGTCAATATCGGCAAAGTTCAAGAATTTAAAACGTGAAGCGACATTTCATAAATAACTTTTCCTCAAAATAGTAATTAGGGCAACTCCCTTTAAGCACGTATTCATACTCTCGAGAACGAAGAAGATTAAAGGGTGGCACCTACAGCTGGTTCGTTAACTCTGTTTCCTCGTACTAACAAATTAAAGGGGTCTGCAATTACTTCACCAGGCGACTGTGCCAGACACTTCTCTGTCGCCAACTCATGATTTTATGCGATGCGCTTCCGGATATTTAATTTTGGAATAAGGAAGCAATTACAAGCAAATTTTAGGTGCATTTATGTGCGGGCAAAGGCAGCTACGTTTTTATTAAATACGAATCATGCTGTGATAAATGATAAGTGAAAAAGTGACCTGTTGCAGCTAGTAACAACCACATTACCATAGTTATAAAAATGCCAAACTCCGGGTTCATTTCAATAGTATCGCCATCGGTGAAGAGGAATGTCTTCCGCTTCTCCTTCTTGGCGGTGAGGACAACGGCCACTTGTTGGGCGGCCACCGACAGGACGGGGAGCTCGATGCGGTTAAACTCGTCAAAGCATCCCCAGCTGCCCGACTGGGCCAAGCCCTTGTAGATGCGGCCCAGTCCTCTAAAGAAATCAAATGGAATCAATCAAATCAATCGAAAAAACTTCAACTCTGTTGGCAAATACTCTAAATTATTAAATTTAAACTTGAAAGAAGGAATTTTTGATACATACAATTGAATGGCGACTCTCACCTGTAGTCCATTTGATCGGAGCAGTTGAACACCACCACATACTTGGCCAGCGTTTTGCCCATATCCTTGACGGTCTCCGTTTTGCCCGTGCCGGCTGGTCCGCACGGAGCTCCGCCCATAGACAGGGTGAGGGCCTGAGCCAGGGTTATGTAGCACCTGGAAGTTGGAGTTCAGAAGCGGTGTTGCAGTCACTGTACTCTAACTAATGGTCATGCCACAGCTTGTTAAACGTGGTCGTGCCCGGAAAGAAGGCTCTTTAAAGCATCAAAAGCCAATGGTAATAGTCCCTGACGTCGCGACGAGTGGGAAATCTAAGAGAGATCAACAAACGAATGCAAAGCAGCTGCCAGAGATGCCTCTAGGAACACAGCGGCACTCGGCCAGGTTCTCAGCTCCCCAGCTTTCCATTTTCTGGGCCAACTGGCTGCTGTCAAAACTTTATTTATGCTCCGCTAAGTGAAATTTATCTTTACGGGCATGTCAACGTCGCGTCGCTCGAATGTCCGCCGACATAGTTCGTCCTGGAGCTGAAAGGGATTCCACAGAGCTGCGGAGCTGCGGAGCTGCCGCTGTGGCTGTGGTTGTCTCCGCCTCCGACATCGACTTAAAGCATCTTTAAGTGCTGCCAACTGTTTGTTTGTTTGCGAGGCGGAATTCCAAGGTGGGATTCCGCCACGGGGCATGTGCGGAGCACGTGCAGGAGGTGGTTCCACTCAGGCATTTGTGGTATGCGAAAGTTTATCATTGGAAAAAGGCGGACGGCGATGCGGGAACAATACAGAGAATATAAATTAAACGGAAGCGTTTATAATTACTCGTTATTGTTATTGCGCCAAGGAGTTTGCATTTATGCGGCAGGACAACAAGAATTTATCGAGTTGAAGGGAAATTCCCTGTGGAAAAATGCTTCGCATTCGGAGAGTATCGCATCACGTAATAAATAAGCATTCGCTTTGAATAAATAAATAGAACTAAATCTCATTTTACCGATCCGTCAGCGGTGTAATAACCAATCGATCTGTGCAGCCAAGATACTCGTTCTGATAGGTAAATGTGACATCAGTCACTGAAATCCAGGTCTTGTCCAAGTCCTCCTTGAAATAGAAGCGGCATTGCTTGAGCCACTCAAAGTCGTTCGGGGACTTGATGTTCATGCGGCACTAAGGAGTGTGTTAAAGGGGATATAGGATTAGAGAGAAGGAACTTTGATCTGGTAGAGCACCACATGGCCAGCTGGTTGCGGATTACCCACCAAAATATCAAAGATGTCGCGCTGATGCACGTGAATTGTTATGAGGGTCTCGAAGTTGGTGCGCTCCCGCTTGGACAGGTTGCGGGTGGTCTGGTCGATCAGGGTGTTGAGCATCTCGAGGAACTTGTTGTTGGTCTCCAGCATGACCTTCCTTTCCCGGCCCCGCATCAGAGCCATCTCCGAGTCGCGAGTCCACACCATCTGGATTCCGAGGAGCCCGATCTGGGCCGGCGCCTTCTCCAGGAAGCTGAGCAGCGTGAAGTTGGGATCGTTGATGGTCGCGTAGGCGGTGCGGATGATCGAGTGCAGCGAGGCCTGGGCCGTGACCAGCAGTTGGGTTAGCCAAGTCTCCACGGAGCCCTCGGCGCGAATAGCCCGGTCCAGCTGGATCATCTCGCCCTCGCTGCTGATGATGGCCATCATCTTGTTGTACTCGACGTCGTGGAACTTGACGCACTTGGTGTTGTCGAAGATGTTGAGGAGGTGGTTCTGTATGGTATGCGAATCGGAAGCCTGCCCCAGTATCTCTAGTAGGGCAGGATCTGACACAAAGAAGAAGCGTGGGAACATCATGCGCTTGCGCTCCAAGTACCCACTCAAGGATTTCTGACATATCTCCAGCTGCTCCTGCAGGTGAGGCAGCAGCTGTTTGAGCAGATCGTCACCGACACAACAGGCCACGACACCAGGGGTCTCGTGGGCCCGCTGCATGATCTTCTGCCAGGACTTGTCAATCTTCGAAAACCTTTTCGCCTCCTTAGGCAGTTGCTTCGCGATATCGCCACCAACAAACACAGCCTCCAGGTAGACCCACATGTTCTGAACGAGGAGCCAGCGCTCCAGGATCTCGTTTGAGTTGGACAGGTCGTAGACCCACTGCTGGATCTGCTTCCGGAATGGGGCGTTGTAGCGGTTGGACAGCAGGGAGCCCAGCACCATCAGGCTATCCTCCAGCTGGCCGATCGTCTCCGCCGTGGTGTCGCCGCGCAGCAGCAGCTCGCCGCGATTGTTGAAGCTCATGAACTGGAGCTCGTGCACGGACCACTCGTTGGTTACCTGCTTCAGCTTCGCCTCGATATCCTTCTCCTTCATCGCACTGATGCAGATGTCCTCGATGTCTTCCTTGTGCTTCAGCAGCGGCGCCTCCAATATGTTCTTGAGCGAGAAACCCTCCGAGTCGAACTCGAAGATGTAGCGAGTAACATCCATGATCCGTTGCCAGTGGCGTGGCTTCATGGCTTTATTCGCCATCAACTCCAGTAGCGGACACATGTCGTTGAAGTCGTCAATGGTCTTCTTCAGAGCGTGGAACGCCGGCCACTCCTTGAGGCCCTTGGGCAGCTTGCGGCACCGGTTTTGGAACTCCATCAACTCGTTGTTGATCTCCTCAATGTCTACCTCATTCCATGGAATATCGTAGTAGCTGCTCACTCGGTCGATCACGTCGTTGTACAGCTTGTACAGCTTCTGCAGCAAGTTTAGCTCCTTGCGGATCTGGCCGAGCTCTGGGTAGTCCGTCTGGGGCAGACCGAAGAGTTCCTCGCCGCTTTGGTACGTCTGTAGGCGTCGCCACATGCCCTCGAAGCGATTTTGGAACAGAATCAGTCTGTCGGAGGCCTCTCGAGGTGTCAGACCGGCCTGCATCGGACCCGCCGTGCGATATTCCGTCACGTAAGAGATCTTGTCCTGCTTGAAGTTATCCAGGTTTGTTTTCAGGTCATCCTGGAAAGCAGGCTGCATCTCCAGCAGCTTAACCTGCGCCTGCAGCGCTCCAGCCAGTAGATTCTGGAAAGTGGCCCTCAAATTATCCACCAGATCGAACTGTTCACGCTCCACCTGCACCTCGTAGCGGGTGAGAACATTAAAGGCTTCCTGTAGAAGTTAAAATATAGTGTATTTCTTTATTATTACGTAATAGCTTATGCCTTAAAAGGTTTTAGTAAACAATAAGTAATTGAGTTTAGATTAACTGTAAAAATGTATTTTTTTGAAGTATGCAAATTTAAGGTTTTTTAATTTTAATCTATTAAGAATCCATCCAAACATATAGGAATATTAATTCTACTTAATTTGTGTTAAAAGTTATATGTTTTGGGGATGTAAAAATACGATGTGTAAAGTTTTATGTTGATACCAATTAAGCTGAAAAAATAGGTCCAATAGTGCAATGCATCCCATGAAAAGTAAGGCTATTTTCGGGATAAAAAAAGGGACACCATAGAATCTTTTTCAACTATATTAAAGATTTTTGTTTACAAAAATATAGAAGCAGTACGGAGTTATGTGCTCTTTTTGAAGGTGCACCATCTGCTAACATGAGTCGTTTTTGGGGTAAAAATGTATTGTTTTTTAATGTCAAATGGATAATTTTCAAACAATCCAAAAGATCGTAGGTAAATATATTTAAGAATACTCAGTTGAAATTAAATTTAAACATGATCAGTCAATTTGTCAATGAGTTATGATGCCAGCAAATTTTGAAAAATGTCGTTAGGAGAAAAACCAGATTAAAGTTTCAAGTTGTGCAGGTCATCCCTGCAAGCTGTATCCTTTAGAACGCAGCCGTTCATAAACTATTCTAGATATGGCCTTGCCCGTTTCACAAGATATTTTTCAAAGTAAAGAAAAAGCAAACAAAAATAAAAAACGATTGTTTGAAAGAGTCACACTGGTAAAGACCTTAAGAAATGTGTCAACAATTATGCTACAAAATGTTGCATTGCAAAACAAATTTACACTGAATTGGTACCTCAAAAAATGCATTGCATTCTTTTTAAGGGTTTTAATTTGATTTGATTTCTGGAGCACCCTCGAATATAATTTGTATTTGTGGAACACGCATACCTGCAAATATGTTCACTAATTGTATATAAATCAGTTATTATTAATTGATTCATATAAGTATTTGGGGAATAGGCATATCTGCAGATATGTACGATAATTGTACGAGTCTATATAACAATCATTATTTAATGATTCATCTGATGGAACTCGATGCTTAAGCTCACCTCGATGGGATCTATGCGCAGCTCCATGTCCACCTCCTGCTCCCGTATCTTACCCAAGGTCTCCATAATCATTCGAACGTCATCCAGGTCACGGATGGGCCTGTCCAGCTTTCGGTCCATCTCGTTGATTACCGCATAAACGTAGTCCATTTCCTTCTTGTACTTCTTCTTCATGGCCTGTCCGATTTTGTGGTTGCAGGCTGGAAATAGAAACGGTGTAAAGTGTTTATTCGGGCCACCCTCCACACTTCGTGGTCTCAATGATATCGATGTCATTAATCAAAGCCAGGCGGCCAAGGGCTAATTCGCTTCCACCCCGGCCGTATCCTGCGGCGTCGCTGGGCTAATAAGTAAGTAGTGTTTGGGGGGAATTTATTTTTGGGATGCCGATGCCTTCCCTGCGCTCAGTTAATTCGGTTAGGTAAATTAGATTGCCTAATTGGAGTCCAATCAATTTCCATAGCTTCCTCTATTCGGCCAACAAAAGAATTCGCGAGGGTGTTGAAATTTATGGCTGATTAATTCGAGCCAACGGAATTGCAAGTTGTGGGCGCAATAAAATAGGCTCAAAAACGTTGCCCTACCGCTTGTTTTAGCAACTTAATGAACTTTGGTTATTCTGAAATTGATGAACCATTAATTAGGAATAACAAGAAAAATAATTCTATTTTCAATTATATCCCAAAAATAGTTATAGAATTTAAGTCAAGCTAATAGATCGGGTTTCACTTTCAATTCGGAAATTCATTTTTAGACAAAACCGAGGTTTTCGTTTTTCGTGCTCTGATTTACACGAAAATTTTACAATGTTTTTGTTATCGGAATATATGGTAACTTTTTACTGACTAGCTTGTTTTAAAAAGTAAATACTCGTATACTGTTAAATTGTCTTTTATTTGCTTGTTTGTTTTTAAGCAAAATAAAGACAGAAATAGCTCATTTGTCAATAAGAAGGACTGCCAACTTGTTAACAGTTCCAATTCCGTCAGTTTCAATTACTTATTTAGAGCACTTTCACCATTTAACTATTGATTTTTTTGGCCAAATACGAGGTAGAATGAGAAAATAATTCTTTAAAAAATAACTACGTGGTAGAATTATCTGCTGATGGTGTGTAATAAACATCAATAGGCCAATAAGTAAACTATTTTATTTCTTTTGGCAGCAAGATCCCGACAAGAATAACTTGCTCGTTTTTCTATTCGACAGAAATTGGTGAAAGTGAAAACCGGAGCCTGCCTGTTAGTGACATTCTTGGTATACTTTTTGAAGCATACTTTTGTGCAGATCGGCAAACAGCTGTCTTTAAAACTTGAAAAATAAATATGATTTTTTACACATTCCGCCAATCGTCTGAAATATAAAAAAATATCTCTGGAGCTAGTAAATGAAGGCCTAAGGAGTTTATAAATTAACCTCGGAACTCTCAGTGGCATCTACTTACACTTGATCTCAATGGCCAAACCATACTTGAGCCTTTCATTGTACACCGCTACGCACTGGCCGAACACCTCCATGTCCGGCTCCACCAGCAGATTGGCGTCCAGGTCGGACAGGCAGCGCAGCGTGGTCTCGAACTCCTGCAGGCCGAACTCCATGAGCTGGCGCGTGGTGCGGTCGTTCTTCCAAAGAAAGTGATAGGGCTTCCAGCGCTTGATGTACGTCTGGATCTCGGGCTTGACGTTCTTGGTGCAGCTGGACAGCTGGTTGACCGCCTTAGCTACCTCCTTGTTGTCCATTATGGCCGAGTAGAAGCTCTTGAGCATGTGCGGCATCTGCGGGCGCTCCTCGGAGGCCAGGCAGTAGATCTTGCGCCGCCGGCTCTTGCCGCCGCCGGCCGCCTCGTTGTGGTTGCGTCCGACGCGCGGCTGCGTCACCGTCATCGAAACTTGCTGCGGTTGGTAAGACAAGATTTTGGAGAACATTGCGAAGCTATTCAGTGGAGCTGTACGCACCGGCGGATCTTTGCCACTGCTCCACTGCGCCACGCCCTTCGCAATGCCCGTGATGTTCTTGCCCGCCGTCACCAAAATGTCCTGCAGCTCGTCCAGATTCGGCTTGATCACCACATGGGGAATCTGCAGCTGCGCGTTCAGCGCAAATATCGGTTTCTTCAACACCGTCTCGTTCTCGTCGGCGATGAACCGACGGCGGAGCGTGTCCAGAGCGGCCCGGATAACCTTGATCAGCACATCAATCACCTTGCGGCTGTAATAGCGCCGCATCTCCACCACCGCATTGCACACCATATCCTAGAAGGATACATATTTGGTGATGTGAATTGAAAAGCGACTAGTGAGGCGTCCTGGAGACGTTCATATACAATCTCTAATTATACCCGAATGTCGTAGGCAAGTATGACTTTCTGTCAACATAAAGTGTACATACACAGCGCGGCAGTTGGATAGCTCCACATTCTTCCTTGAAAATGTATTACTCTTGTAATGGTAATATTTGACATTACTGACTTGATATTTTGTTGTTATTTGTGTTCAGGTATGATATTTTCCTGAGATCAAAATTATGCACTGAAACACTTTCTCTTTCATATCATATTTTAGTTTGCCAATCATTTTAGTTTAAGGCGTTGAAGAAAACAAACCTTTTTAAAATTAACTAACTTAATTATAATAATACTACAAAATAGGGAAAGTTATGAAAAACAAATGGGTAGGCGTACTTATAGCGTTGTTTCTGCTGCGGATACGCAAGCAATATTGAGGGAAGCTTTTACTTCCCACAACACTATTTCCTAAATAAAGGAAAACTCTGAAGTCTGAACAACGCCTCCAATACTGTTGTGAATGAGCAGTGTCATCCAGATGTCTTCTCTGAGGAAAATAAGTTCAATAGGTAGGTGTTGTGATCGTGTGTGGGCAGTGATATCTTTCTATGGGACGTGTGAACTCCAATTTGAGGCTCAACATATTAATAAATTTACTCTATTCTATTTATGAGCTTACAATATTTTGTTATTAACATGCTGTTTTCCAAAAAGTATTATTATATTGTTATATTGATAAAATATGATATTCAAATGAATTTTTTAATTAACTTACATCACTACTTTTGTTTACATATTTTTACGATGTATGAACACAAGCCACTTTAACTTGAACTGTAGACAATAAATTTGGGTTTCATTTAAAATATTTTTTATTCATATTAATTTGGAAGACATTGAACTTTCAAATCATATACACATAAGAGTGTGCTATTCAAGTGGCGCGCAGTGTATGTGGCAGGCAGTAGGAGGTATCTCCTAGGCCTTATATTAAGAGCAGAATCTACCAACCAAATTTTATAGCAAATAGACAAAAAACGAAATCATCAGAGTTTTTACGATTTAACCTTACCGTAAATTCTTATATTTAACCTTACGTAAATTCCTCCAGATCCCATGAATATAACCACAACTATCCAATTCATTAAATCCATAAGCCTTTACAATAACATATAACTGTAACCTTACAGTACATAACTAGAACAAGTACACACTTAGATATATATATAGACTTGTTAGCATACCTGTAAACACCTGTTTAAGTTAAAAAAGCCATTATTGTTACAAATTTCATATTACGTACTATATCTATACATCGTTGTTACATAACACATATTACGTATTATAAAATAGATTTTAAGCAGAAGGCCATTGTAGCTATTGCTTAACACAAAGCGAAAATTGCCCGCACTTTATAATTGCTTTCTTTCTTTCTTTATAATAATAATAATACTAATGATAATAAGAATTACGGTTTCACCATTGAAAATGAACATAACTTAGTTATTATGAAAATCCAGAAAAATTAGAAAAAAGTTCTTATAAATGTACTTATAAAAGTACCTCGATTGATTTTGGATTTGCACATAATGTGACCAATGAAGAAACCATATTATCATACTTGTGGCGCTGGTCTAAAATCTAAATAAATTACAAACATAAACATAAAATCTGAAAATGTCTTCGTATTAATATATTGTGTCATGTTAGTTTCCTGAAACACTAAAAGCGTGTAAAGAATTTTAACAATCGAATGTGGTTGAGTGCTAAGGAAAATGTTATTAGGCTGCTGGGGAAACTATAATTATAATAATTCTTAGGGAACCATTATTCACCGTAACTCTTTCTTTAATAACTTATATTCTTATCATGCAAGAGTAGTTCGCTTAAGTTTATTTTTTACACCGATATACTAGTATTTACTCTTTTAATATATTATTTGCATGAGTATTTAGTAATAAATAGCCTCTGTAGCCGCTCAAGATCTTGTGTGTGCTTAGGGATAATAGTGGCGTCCGAGGTCAGAAAAAGTTCAGAAGAGCACATTGAAAAACTTGTGTTACTAATATTGTCTAGTTGTTTCTCGTTAGCCAGCCTTATTCCTAATTAATTTCATTCCCCTCATGTGAGCGGCAACCTTTCCGTTTTTATTTGCATTAAGTTTTATTTGACTTACCTGCATGCCCTTAGGTAGACTCTCTGTGGTGGACAAGAGGGACAATGGATTCTCGAAGCAGGACCACAGGATACTCCAGTCCTGCTGCTGACCACTGCCACCACCACTGGTCGTAGGAGCAGCAGCTCCACCGCCTCCATCCTCTGGCTTGCGTCCTCCGGATGCGGTGCCGTCTCCTTTCGGGGTGGCTGCGGCTGCTCAATGGGAAGCACTCAATTACTCCTTCCCTGACATACAGAGAGCTTACCATCAAATAGGGTAATAACATCATCGCCGGCTATCTCCTTAAAGGCTGCCGTGGCCTTGTCCACCAAGCTCAGGACCTCCTCAACGGCCTCGGAAACCATTTGGCTCTTCCTGTTCAGTTCGATGGCCGCTTTTCTGTGATACCGAAAGCAGTTTTTTTGTTTGGGCCAAAATTTTAAGGGACTTTTAAACAGATAAAAGGCTCCGAAAGAACACGCACACATTAATTGATAAAGGCAGTAAATTAAAAGTAGCATAAAGAATGAAAAGTCTAGCCCAGACAGTTGAAAAGTCAGCCCATCCAACTGGGACCAAGGAAGCACAGAGTTTAATGAATTCTGTGAGCTCATGTCACAATCAGACTCACCGGCAGGCCTCTTCGCTCCGCTCCAGAAACTCATCAACTGTCCAGATTTCATCGTCTGCCCAGAAGACAAATGTAAAAAGTTCCGCCAGCCAAACAATTACACGAGACGGGAATTATTCGGGGGAATTAGGGCCACTCACCTGCTGGCAGAATCTGCAACGAGACGTCCTGCATCCACATGAGCACATGAAGGATGCGATTGGAGTAGATGTCATGGACACGCGCCACCAGAACTTCGAAGTTCTCAATGGCCTGCTTGCAGCGCTCATAGAACTCGGTCCAGTTTTGGTTTGTCCACTAATAACCATTGTGAGTTAATTGGAGCCAGCTAATTAAATAAATAGTATAGTAGGTCATTGCCCGACTCACGTTGATGGTGTGCAATCCCGGCTTCAGCATCGCCGTGAGGCGCACCAGCTGCGGCAAAAACAGAGGACGCACCTCCAGCTTCACGGCTCGCACAGTGGATAGAAACATTTTAATGAGACACTGCAGAGCAGCAGGAGGGGATTAGAGAACAATTTGGGGGTTGGTGCTGGTAGGACACTCACGTTCAGCGAGTCCTGGATGGTGATAAAGTACTGCTGGCGACTCATCAGCGTGGCAGCTACAATAGGCAGCTCGATGTCTAGCTTGGCCAGCATCTTTGCCTCGCGGATGAGCAGCGGTATGGTGGGATGCAGATTGACCAGCAACTTATCGCCCTGGAGGCTAAGCAGGGGCTGCAGAAGGCAGGCATCTGCTACACTCACATCCTGGTCGAGCCAGATGGAGACGATCTCGTCCTCGTACTCCTGCAGCACGCCCAGCACGTTGTGGTAGCGCACGTCAAGATCCTTGGCCATGGGCAGGTTGCTCAGCACCCCGTGGTCCATCACCGCGTCCATCAGCTCCGTGATGTGCAGGCTGAGGGCGCGGCACCAGTGGATTCGGCCGGCGATTGGCGGGAAATTCCTCGCCAGCGGTGGATCGTCGCGTTGCTTGCGAAATGTCTTCAGGATGCGATCCACCTCCTTCTCCACATAGCGGAGGATCCGAGTGTACTTTTCGTCCATCTTGGTGAGCGGAATTTTCTCGCTGACCTTCTCGAAGCGCACCAGGAAGCGGATGCACTGGGGCGTCTCCCACACCGTGTCAAAGTCCGTCTCAATCAGCGTGGCTATGGTGTCCTTTAATGAGTTCGTCTTGTGGATAAACCTCTCGAAGTCCACATTGAATTCCGAGTTGCGATGATCCAAGTAGTCATATTTCCTCGAAGTCACCTCCTTCTTGGCCTCCTCAAAGTGATTGGAAGCGTCCTCCAAGGCTTCTCCTAGCAAAAGACCTTCCAGGCGACGCTCGAACAAGTGGTTGTAGTCATCGATCAGGTTAAACATGCTGATAATCTTGGAGAGTCGCTCACAGAACGTGTCGAATTTTCCTTAAAGAGGGAATGTTTTAAAAAAAATAGCATTGAGCTGGATTTTGTATGTTACCGAAAACAAAGTTTTCCGAAAAGCCGAAGGGCGTCTGATTGGGCAGAAAGGGTTGCTCCCTGACTGTGTAGTAGGTCTCGTGGTAAATATGATTCAATTTAATGCAGTTGCTCAGCTTAGTTCGGATCAGGCTGCGATCCTGTGACCAAATAGTCTCCTTACATCGACAGGTGATGTATGATTTGCAGGTTTCTATCATTTGGTTGGTTATCTGATTATTAAGCATTATATAAACAACAAAACAATACAATAAGTAAGAAATCGAGGCAACTTTAATCAGATTCAACAGCCTGGTTATTGCGTCAAAGGCCAAATAACTACTATTGAGAAAGAAAATGGAAACCTTTCAATAGTTTAAGGGCTTTCACTAAAAGCTACTACCCCGCGCCATTTATGGCCTTGAACTGCAGGTCACAGAGGTGACAGTAGATTGAGAGTGGCCGCGGAAAAGGCGTCAACAAATAAAGGCAATAAGCAGATGCTTTTACACTAAGGAATGTGCTTTAACCAACTGAAATAGATTCAGTGAGAAAAGGAAGAAATCGAAGATGTTAAAGTTTCCATTTCATGTTTAAAGTAAATTGAAATAGTTTGTTGTTCCAGCCCACCTTGACCATTAGAGCGGATGTCCTCTCCGATGTGTTGTAGAACTGAGAGACGCTGTATATGAGACGCACGGTTTGCAGTAGACTCAGGATGGACTCCTTCATGCTGACTGGATCGTCCAGGTACAAGGAATGGCAGCATGTCTCCATGGCCTGGATAAACTTTGAGTTGTCACGCGCCTCGTTGTAGCAAAAGGTGATCTTGCGATCGGTCTCCTTCCACTGCTTTATGATGCGGGAGCCTGCTAGGAAGAGGCAGTGCAGAGTGAACTGCACCTCCTTGTCCTGCAGATGAGCCAGGAGCTGGGAGAACTGGGCGCCTCGCTTCTTCCAGTACTCCAGCTCGTCCTGCGGCCCACTATGGTCGTTCTCCTTGCGCAGCTGCTCGCTCTCGCCGAGAATCTTGAAGATGCCCTTTGTCCAGTTGCTGACGCGTTCCTCCAGCTGCGCGCAGAACTCCTGGTTCTTAGACATATCCTTCACCTCCTCCACCTGGTCGATTTTCTCAAACATGTCGCATCCGTCGGCGAAGACGTTACAATGATCGCACACCTGCTCGCACACGCGCAGGGCGCTGCAGAAGGACCGCAATCCGGGCAGGAGCTGTCCCTTGATGAGGCCGCAGCTCACGTCCTCCTCGTCGCCTTCCAGACTGGGAAAAGCTAGGGCTTGCATGAAAACGAACTCCACGATGCGTTCGATGGAGGTGACCAAGCCAATGTTTTTGGCGTCGATGACGCCACAATACCTAAAATAATCAACAAACATGAGAGTAAGGTCGAGACCACCAAGCCAGACTTACAAGTCTTTCTGGAACCCTTCCTCGGGCAGCTGTTTGGACGTGTTTACCCGGAATATGTAAATACAAACGCCGGTGAAGGCGCAGGTCCAACCGTCGGTAAGAAACAACTTCTTGTGCTTCGGTGGAGGCATGCCACTTGGAGAGGCACCACCTGGAGAGCCAAATCATGAAGCATTGAATCACTATATATTATAATATTATATTATTATATAATTATTTTTTTTTCGTCTATTCTCTTTCAAAGTGAACGGTCGTGTTTTTTTTTGCGCTCTCGATTTTC
>JAEIIG010010398.1:0-16247 GCA_018904695.1 Drosophila parvula | reverse complement strand
TGTCACCCACACACCCACACACTCATACTTGGTAGAAACGGCGAGCTACCCCCTGCGGGCCACGTGTGACAGCGAGGGTCGTTCGGTGACAAAGGGCAACTAATTTAGTTTAATGGGCGTCGTGCGCGACTTTGTTGCCCACAGCCGCAGAATTTCTTGCGGCCAACACTTGCCTCAGGGGGGCGGCATCGCAAAAGGGGGAGGGGCGGTGGAAAAACTGGTGAGGGGTGGTGGGGGGTGTGGGGGGTGGTACTGCTGCGGGTGGTTGTGGCACTGACTATACGCACTCTCATTAAGCATTTTTAGTCGAGCTTAGCGAGCCGTTTGTTTGCACTGTCAACTCTGCAGCTTGGCTAAGTGCACAGTGAGAAAAGGAATTAATTTTGAAAAAATAAAGATCAGTAGGGACTTTAAAACCATTGAAAAGGTATTCAAAATTATGCTACTAAATTGTATATGGTAAAGCAAATTAATTTACACTGAATTTGATACCTTAAACATTTTTTGCATACAGCTAGACACTTTTATAAAAAGGTTTTAAGAACTATAGAGTTTTCTGGAGCATTCTATACTATATCCCTATAATATTTTTTTTTTATTTATTTTATAAGTCTAATATTTAAGTTTGATATAGTTTAAGGTTAATTTAAGGACAGCTAGTGGATTTTAATGTATGGTTTGCTGGCAATCTCTTCTGGCATTCCATATGCTGCTGCTAAAATTCCCAACTCCATTTTTGGGGCATAAATATAACAAGTTTTTAAGCTAATATACTATATACTATGCTACAATTCCCAACTTCTTTTTTTGGGCATAAATAGATCAAGTTTTTAAGCTAATTTTAAGCTACCTGTTATATGGTTGGCTTGCAATCGCTTCTGCAATTCCTTGTGCTGCTGCTATAATTCCAAACTCCCTTTTTAAAGCAGCATAAACATATCCAATTTTTTTGGGATGACACTATATTATTATTATTGTAACCCCCCAAAGTTGCTCTTTTTTTCTCCAAACTTCCATTTTTTCCCAGTTGTTTTTTTGTCAGTGCCGAAATGCCGAGCTGACAGTTCGACTCCGAGAACTCAGAGAACTCCGAACTCCGAGCTGCGAACTCCGCACCCCGAACTCGGAACTCGGAACTGGGAACTGGGAACTGGGAACCCCGGCTGGCCATAAATTAACACACATGACTAGCGGTGGTGGACCGACCCGACCAAGTGCTCCAACTGGCGCGGGCAGCCCATAGAACATTTTCATTTCACTTTTGTTTGTTTGATTTTTGGCTTTTTGCAGTTAGCTGACAGTTGGCCGGGATCCGGGGACTCCGGGACCTGGCCAAATTAAAAATGTTTCGCTCCCCTTATTTGTCTTTCGTCTTTGATGTCCGAAACGCGCCATGAATTCGCACACTCGCTCGCTTCTTTCAATACATTTTTTTTTTGATTTTTATTTTCATTTTTATTTTTATTTTTATTCAGTTTTTTGCTGTTGTGTTTAACTTTGTGTGTGTGTGTTTTTGCTGCTTATTTGTTTTAATCATTTGCATTTTTGTATACAGAAAACATTTGTTCGTCTCGCGCTTAATTGCTGAAACTAATAAAATATCCACAGCTAATAAATATAGCAAAAAAAAAATGGGGGTAATATTTAAAGGGAGGGTGGGGCACATTTCACACACTTGCTGGGGGGGTTTCTCCTTATATGAAATACGTTCGTTTATCAAAATATAATGCTTAGGTCTATGAAAAAAAAGTATGTATGTATATAGCTCTATAATCTATACGTTCTATATGTTAAATATATGCGTGTGTGTATCTTTAGTTAGGCTATAACTAGGATAAGTAGACCGTTATACACTTAGAAGTACACTTAGCACAATTGAACTGACGAATTGAATATATTTTCTCCTACTGCTTGATTTTTTTTGTGTATTTTTTTTGTATTTTTTATTCGTTTTCTTTGCTGGCTTTGAGATGTGTGGGCGTTTCATAAGTTAAGGCGACTGTCAAAAGATCTAGCTTCTATATATTTATTAAGCTTAACACACTCACTATCCAAAATAGCTTCGGCTCTAGCTTAGAGAGAAAAATAATGCTATATATATATAATGCAGAAAGGTTGAGGGGGAGGCGACTCTCCGCCCCCCGGCTTAAATACTATCAGGTACTTTGGCATTTTCGTTCGCTTAAAATAATAATCATTCCTTCGAATGTCCTTATGCTGTTTACGCCGGTGTATACATAGATTTTTGCTTTAACATTTACTCATTTAACATTTAGCATGTATACATAATTGATTTCTTTTTTTTTTATATATTTTCCTAGAGTTTTTAAGGGCAGCAAATGCAGGGATAAATATTAGTTAATTGCACTCAATAAATCTTAAATATTGAAACCAAGAAGATTTTAACGGGGAGTTGGAGCAAGTTGAAAACTCTAAACTGTAAATATATTAAATGCATTTGTATCTCACAGAACAAGTTCAAAACTGTCTTGTGATATTTTTGTGGGGCTCTTGAAAAAAAATCAAAAATGACCACCCTTAAAAACTCCTTGCTAACTGACGGTTAAATCACCAGTTAAACTACTTCTGTAAGGCGTTTTACTTAACAAGCAGCCCTAAATCTATTTCTTGTAAATGCTTAACACTCATTCTTTGAAGCTTAGTCTCTCTCTAGATCCAACCTACGCTCTAAGATCGATAATACGAAAAAAAAAAGTAGAAAAAAAAACTGGCTAAAGCTAGGGACTAAGGCAGAGATGCATCAAACCTGGGCATCCCTGCTCTAAGATGAATATTGAAATTGAAATCGTTGCTAATGTTGGGCTTACAACTACGTGTGTGTAAGTCCTTAGATCCTTATAAGCCTAGGCGATTCGAATTTTTGGTAGCTGAAAGATAGCACCACCGATCCCCACCAAAGATCCCCAACCGCGGCGACCCGGGGCCTCGAGTCCTTTGAGATCAGTCTTAGAGTGGCCCGCTCTGGCCGCCGGGGGTTGGACGATGCTCCGGCTCCGACTGGTGGCTGCCCGTCTAAATCCTTAGACGGCAGTGGGCGGCGGCAGGAGCGAGGAGTTCGAGGACCTCAGATAGGGATTACCGTAGATGGCGCTGTAGCGCGGATCCACGCTCAGGGCCATGGAGCTGGGCACCACCACATGGGTGGTGGTGGCAGTGGTGGTGCTCTGATTGGAGCAGCTGCCATTCGGCGAGGAACTCACCACCGAGGCCGTGGTGGACTGCAGGCTGGGCAGGCCGTTGTCCTGCCGGATCTCCCGGGAGCCGATGATGCTGCCCGTGAGACTGCCGCCGCTGCTGTTGGTCAGGAAGGTCATCGGCAAGGTCTGTGTGTTCGAGGGCTGCTGCTGCCCCTGCTGCTGCTGGTGGTGGTGATGGTGCTGGTGGCTCTGGTGGCTCTGCTGCTGCTGCTGCAACTGCAGCTGGTTCTGGTGGTTGTTCTGCAGAATGGTGGAGCTGCCATTGGACTTGGTCGAGCAGGTGGTCAGATATTGGGGCGGCGGACTATAGTGGGTGCTGTAGTCGCCATACGGCACATAGCCACCGGAAATGTCCACCTTGAGGTCGCTATAGTTGGAGGTGCGATCGCCGGGCTCCAGCTTGCAACTGACGCCGCCATTCTTGGTGATCTGATGCTCGCTGATGACGTCCGCCTGCGGCAGCTTGGTGCTGCGCCGGCACTTGATGTAAACCACAATGAGGATGGTCAGGACGAGCAGGAAGGCCACCACCGAAATGCCGCCCACAATGGTCATCAGCAGGGAAACGCTTTCTGTTAAATTAAAACGAGAAAAATGGGGGGAAAATAGCAATGTGTGAGTAAGGAAATGGGTGGAAAATACAGACTGACCCAGAAGCAGCAACAAAAAGTTCCCCTAGGTATAAAAAGATACTCACTCTTGGCCTGCAGCTGGATCTCTGCCACATCGTTGCCGTAATCGTTGACCACCGTACAGTTGTACTTGCCATAGTGATACGCCTGACTGTCCCGTATAATGAGGGTGCTCTTGACGCCCCCAGGCACGGCATCAACCAGTATGGAATAGTCATGGCCGGACTCCGAGCTAATCTCCTGCCCATTGAAGGTCCACGACACATGCCGGGCACGCGGCACACTGCTGGCAAAGCACTCGATCCGGGCTGTGTCGCCCACCAGGCCGTACTGTGATCTCGGCGAACTGATCGCCGGCGAACCCTTCAGATAGACATAGGCATCCGCCGATATTTCCGCATAGCCGGGCACATTGGCCTTGCAATAGTAACGGCCCGCCGTCTCGTTGCTCACGCTGAAGGTGAGATTGGTGCTGGTGCCCACCACCCGGTCGCTGGGATGCTGAATCCATACGATCTCTGGCATGGGATTGCTGTCCACCTCGCAGCTCAGCGAGACCACGCTGCCAACGTCCGCCTCCATGGACTGGGGACGCTGCCGGAAGCTGGGCGGGTCTGTTGGTATAATAATAATATTAAGTAAATCAAAGATAATAATGATATAAAAATAGAAATATGTATAATATATATAGAAAATATAGAAAAGAATAAAATATAAAGTAAAGAAAATATTAGAAAGTTAAACTTGATTTATTACTATATTTTTTATAAAAGAAGATATGTATATAACGGCCATGCGTTGCGGGTCAGCAGCTTTCTCTGCCTGCTGTCTGCCCGCACACCTGCACTCTGAAAGTTCGCACGCTTTCAGGAACTTAAAGCACACCACATAAGGAGCTCTGTTAACTAACCTAGGAATTAATCTAAGCAACTACTTACAGCTGATGTCCAGGGTCTCGCTGTCCTCGCTCTTGCCCACGGAATTCTGTACCTCGCACTTGACAATTGCATCGTGGAACTTGCGGGTCACATTACGTATAACCTAAAAAAAATAAAAACATAACATAGAAGAGAGGGAAAAATAAATAAAATATATTTTTAAGCTCTCGTCTCATGGCTCGCTGTGAGCGTCGGTTAATTGTGGGAACGTTAGGCCTTTCCGGTGCTGGCCAACTGGGCAACTGGTTCCAATAATTGCCAGCATTATACAACAGCGGCAATAGTTGCTCTAATTATGCGGCAAGTGGAATGCCAACCAGTTCCACGAGGAACGAGCGGTGAGTAACTAGTAGGAGCGCCACTTACCATCTCTGTCTTCTGGCCGCCAATGATCGGTTCGTCGTTGATGAACCAGCGGTACCGGACATCGCTGGGATTCGCATCGGCCCGGCACTCCAGGCGCACCTGCGAGTGCTCCACGATCCGCGAGCTGGCTCCCAGGGGATGGGATGGTCCAGCCAGTCCACCAGTAGCGGTAGTCATGACACCGGGCAGAGAGCCCATCACATTAACCTTCACCTTGGGCGCATATTTCACCTGCAAAGGAAGGGAAAGAAACAAATGATCCTGATTAGATTTTTATAAATAAATTAATAAATATAGAAACTAATATGGGAAGCTTGAGGCCAGGTTACCCTTCAGCTCAATCAGCTGGGAATCCCCTCTCACTCAAGTCGAACAGGACTCGTCGCCCGCTTTGGCCTGACATCTTCGTCAGGGATTTGTCAGCGCCCTGGACACGTGACTCTCTCGGCGAGCGGCGACCGGAGGACGTCGCCGAAGCCAATGACAAGTGGGCTGAGGTCAGGTCATTGTTGGCTCCTCAATTTCACACCCGAAAGCCTGGGCAGGTGCCCCACCGATGCCGATGATGCTGATGGGGGCCTTTATGTCGGGGCATGAATTAGCCCGTCAATGTCGTGCCATGTCCGGCACAAAAGCCCATTCAAAAAATACTATCCCCTCGGGCTGGGGGAGAGGGAGAGGTGTGACTGGGACAGGTGCTGTGGTTGGGGCCCGGTGACTGGTCTGAGGGGGTTCCCCTCGTTTTTGAATGGGCTTCCGCATCGTCCTCGCATCACGTAAAATTGATAGCAGGCTCTCTCTCTTTCTCGTCGTCGTCATCCTCATCGTACATCCTATAGATAAGGTAACTTCAGCCTGCCAGGCACTCATGCACTGAGCGAAATTAGGCACAGGCAGATAGGGTTAATAATATGGAGACTATTAACCTGAATAACCTGACTATAACCCATATATTTAATATGTTTTTTTGTTATTGCTTTTACTTTTTTTGTTTTAATTTTTTAATAAGTTTGTGGTCTATGTATCTTTCCCCCAGTGTTACCTGGCAAAAACTGCTGCAATGAGCTGTCAAAGAAGCTACAGCTCAGGGGATAGTTAGGGTAGGTAGGGGGGTTTCCAACTCACCTCGACACGTATCCTTGCCGAGCGGTAGGTGCGGTCCGCCGTATTCTGCGCCTGGCACGTGAAGTTCGTGTTGTGGTGCTCCTTTTTGGGGGTCAGCCGGAGGACGGACTTGGCCGTGTAGCGCCGCAGATCGGGCAGCGGTATCACCGAGTACTCGATGTTATCCGTTAGCACGTTGCCCAGGCCATCGATCCAGGTAATCTGCGGACAGAGAGAGAGCACGAGGTTCGATTAGCTGGGTCTTATGGGGAAGGAAAAGTCAACAGAAACGAGAGAAACTCGTTGAATATATTGTTTATAATTTAATTTAAAGCTGATTTTAACACAAAATAATTTAAATATATTTTTTAGCAAACTCCCAGACTCGTACTCACCTCAGCTGCGGGCTTGCCACCCACCGAAACGCACTCAATCTCCACCTTTCGGTCCTCGGTGGCATAGATCACATCACCCTGGGTAATTTTCGGTGATTCCGGCGGCACAAGCACCGTCAGGCCGGCAAAGGTGGACCGGATAGCGGGCTGGCCCTCGGGACCCGGACTCACTTGACACTGGTACTTGGCGTCATCGTCTAGCATCACCGGATATATGTCCAGGGAGTAGTCACCCTCCTCGTCACTGCCCACCATGGCATACCGCTCGAAGCCACTGAGGTCGCGGGAGGTGCCCAGTCCGAAGTCGTCTTTGGTCCATTGGAGTGTGCCCTGTTTGTTGATCACCCGACAGGGCAGTGTCACCCTGGCGCCCACCACCGCCGTTTGGTCCTGTGGCTCCATGGCAAATCGCTGGTTCTGATAGCTTGTATAGGGCGAGGTCCGGGCCAGGCCGAAGAGCGCCGCCAGCAGGAGCCACTGCATCGAGGCCAGTTCCCCTGGTCTTGTCGACATGGTGTCTGCAAAATGTCGAGATTAATTCTATTAATTAATATGGAAAAATATATAAGAAAGTAATTAAAATGTGATGAGTTGTTCTAGTTGTAAATATACGAGTTTAGGGGACGTATATCGGACGGAAACTTTCGATTTAATGTATCGAAAACAATCGCTTTTAATAGATTATTAAAAATATCATTAACTGGGATATATTTGCGTTTTTTATATCGAAAAATATTGCACTTAACTTTAAAATATAAGAAATATTATTTGTTAATTTATGTATTCCCTTTTCCGATGATATTGGTAACCTTTATCAAACAGATTATCGATTTATTGCACATACATACAAGATGTAAAAGTCTTAAGATCAATTTATCGATAGATTTAGTTTCAGTATCAGAAGTACAAATTGATTTCCTACCATCCCTAATGCATTCTAAGCTATTTATTGACTATTTATTAGCAACCAAAAATATTAAATGGATTTATATACCGGAATAGATCGCATTTAGTCCGTGAACTCAGTGCGATTTCGTTGCAACAATGGATTGACCGGATTCGAACACAAAACGGGCCTTGAAATAAAAGGCGCCAAAAATATAATATAAAAAAAAGAGCCACAAAGTGTCTTTTCTTCGGGCTCACATATGTATCTATTTATTTACTGGCTGAGCTTTTATGCGCTTTGCTTGGCTTTTGTTGCGTTTTTTTTTTTGGTTTTTCTCTCCTTCTCCTTTATTTTTTATCGCGTTTTGCGCGTTTTGTTGAACAAATTTTTCAAGGGGGGAGCAACAATTGCCTCAGGGTCTTATTACTTATTATTGTTCGTTTATTGTTCGCCGTCTTTCTGTGTTTTCTGTGTTTTTTCTGTTGGCGCGCGTGTATTTTTTTTTTTTTTGTATTTTATTTGTATTTTATTTGGTTTAATTCATGTTTTCCAAGTGCAGACAGCTTCGCTTCGTACGTGAGTCCCCGAACGAATTACATTCAAATTAGTCAAAGCAAAAGAGCGCAGCCCAAGCCCCCCTCTTACAAAAAAAAAAAAAATAAAGGCTTAAGTCGTGAGTTTACGACAAGAGGCGCCCCATAAAAGGGGGCTGGGGCACAGAGAAAATCTTGCAAAAATATTGGGTAAATATGTAAAACACAAGTACTAAAAAATAATACGATAAATTAAAGGGAAACACATAAATTGTTGCAGGAAAAGGATTAAAACAATGACCGAATTGAGTATAATTTTCGGTGGCATTCCAAAGGTAAAACTACTTAAACTTTAATGTATATTTCATTCTATTTATTTATACAAAAAAAAAAACTGTGCTCCTAATTCAGTTATATTCTCAGCACTTGGTTATCTCACTTCCAATCACAACAGTCTCTCAAGAGGGCTCGAGGGGGATTTGGTTAATAAATTGCAGCTACCATATATGAGGCACAATCTCAGCCAATCAAGCCGATCCAAGTACTAAACAACACTCTCCCTTTTCCGATTTGCTGCCGCTTTTCCTGGCATTTCCACAAGCCAGCCATCCATCCATCCATCCATCCATCCACATTTTCCCCAGGTCTTTGCCCAGTGCCCAGGCCTGTGCAGGTGCGCGGCTGCCTTGGAATTTTCTCACGCATTTTTTTTTCTGTTGCTGTTGGCCAAGTATTTTACTATTTCTGTATATTCTGTGGGGTTTAGGGTTTAGGGTTTTCTATTTCTATTTTTTTTTTTCTTCCTTACCCCCCTCTCCACGATTTTTTGTGGTCCGCTTCCGTCTGTCTAATTTCGTTTTCTTGTAGTTCGTCGCTATTATTTGTTTTTATTGCTTTTATACGGAAATTGGCGCCACACTCACACGCAGGCACAAATTAAACGAAATTATAACAGAAAATGAAATAATAGAAGAGGAGAAATCCGTCGTAAGAAAAAAAAAAAAAGATACAAAATAACCCCAAAAAAGATGCAAGCGGAGGCAAAAGATTAGCGAGCTTCCGTTCAAAAAAAAAATAAACAAAAATCGGAAGGGTTCCAAATGGGAAAATTACTCAACAGGAAAAAAAAAAAAGCAGAGAAGAGAAGATAGAAAAATCGAGATGAATCCGAAATCTGGGAGAAACCGATGAAGGGCAGCTCTTCCACTTCAGCCGAAGACGATAATGCTGCGTTTGCTAAGCTAATTAAAGCCGACTTTAGACACGCTGCTCGCCGAGAGAGTCTGGTCTTTATGGGCGATAAAGATTCGGTTTCATCGGTTTTAAGATTTCGGTTTTCAAGGCACACACACCCAGAGACAACACAACAAATACAAAATAGAAGAAAAAATAAAGAAACAACGCCTCGACTATGAGATATCCGGTCTAGAGGAGCTACTAACTTATTTTTTTGTAACTTGTAGTATTTATTCTCATACTACATAATAACATTATTATTTACTTACTTTACTTATAGTTTTTATTTATTTCCCGGACATATATCACTAGAAATCTGTCTCTTATGTTTGATGGCTTCATTCCGCAATACTTCATTCCCTTTCCTTTCTTTTTCTTATTTTCTTTTTTTTTTTTGTAGCTTGTTGCCATTTTAATTGGTTTTCCCCATTCTTCTCGGCTTTTGGTCCCTGTCTCCCTGTCTCGATATCGATATCCAGGGCATGTCATACATGAAAACTGCCCCGAATCTGCTTGGCTCGAGGAAAAGTGTGGGCGGGATGGGTGGCCATTGGTTCAAGTGGCCAACAATACAAATCACTCGGAACGTTTTCCGTGTCCAAGACTTAACAGTAGCAGCTGCCAGCTCTGCCTCCTCCTTCTCCTTCTACCAACTTCTGGGCCGGGAAAACTAAGGCCCCCCCGTTCCGTTTCGTCCCCTCACCCCACCTGCCGAAAAACTTTTGCCAGCGAGTGTTCAATATAAATTTTTCAAAGTTATTTGTACCAGGTGGGCCTTTCTTTATTGATTTATGAGAGCCACTCCGAATTGCTTAGAAGGAGCAGCCAGCTCCGGCTTACAATGGAGGGCAAAAGGGGGGGCGGGGAGAAGAGTGGGCCAGGGGCGGCCCAAGAGGGGAGGCAAATGACAAAAGTCGACTGGAGAGACTTCTCCTCAGGTGGAGAAGGAAGCCGCACATCCGCTGCAGCTTGCATCTAATAACCGGAGCGAACGAGCGATAATAATGCGATCGTGGAAACTGGTTTACACTCGTCTCCTACACTGGCCAGCAGGGAGAATAATTAGCCCGGGTCCAGCGTAAATCAGGTTAGAAAATATATCAACTATAAATATAATATATTACTGATCTCATTTATAAGCTCTTATATACTATGTTTTAAGGAATTGAAAGTATTATTTGCTGTGGTTAGTCTTTTAATATTTTTGAAATATTTCCAAATCAGGGTAAGCTGCGTAGCTTTGCAACAACCTGATGCCATAGCACCTGTTCCCCGATTCCAGTTGCAACTATAAATATCACAACAGATGCTTGGGCTGTGGCATTAAAGGATGCTGGATGTTGGATGTTGGATGCTGGATAAATGCAGCTGCGTCTTGCGGTCATCCAAGGGGGCCTGAAAAGCAGCTGCGGAAAGGAAGCCCGATGGCCGGGGAAGTTGCTGCCACAGCCGGACAGCCAACTGGCCGCAACTACTACCAGTACTACTACTACTGCTGGCAACTTGCAACTTGCAACTCCCAACTGCCGACTGACTGACAAAACAGGCAACAGTCACCCCGCCTCCCCGGGGGCATCGATTGAGCTCGATTGGATTGGATGGCAGCCGGGGTTCGGGGCTGAGATTTATGTGTGATAAGCGTCGCCTGAAAATAATTACTGCATCTGTATCTGTATCTGGGAGCTGCGAAAATTGAAAACTGGAGCGGAAAGCGTTCGCAGCGGAAATGTTTTTCTTGCCATTGCCGTTTTCTGTTTTGCTGCCCAGTAGATTGGCAGCGTGGGGTTTAAGATGTGGCAGAGGCGGCTGTTAACCGACTAACAAGGGGGTTTGGGATCTTGGCTAATATTTAAACGGGAGAATTGTTACAGTCACAAGGGCCTTAAAATAACTTGAGGAGAAGCTCCTTTCACATATCCTTCGAGATATAGAATATTTTCTTGCTCTCGCAGCAGCAGGAGCAGGCAAGTTGGGCAAAAAACAAACCGAAAACTCAACTTTAACTGTCAGTTAAAGTGTCGACTGTACTTGAGGATGCCTCAATCGGTTTCTGTCGCACCTCGACTGTTGTCTCTCTCTCTCTCTCTCTCTGGCTTTCTCACATGCAAGTGCCCCTAGGGACCGGTTAACCCTTCACTTCACTTCACAGGAAAAAAAGAATACAAAGAAAACAAAAAAAGGAAGGCAGAGCGAAGGGGAAAAAGCTCGGCCAAGGGATGGCTACTTAAAGGACTTTTGCTGACAAAATGGAAAAGGCAACAAGCAGAAGAGGGCTCCGAAAAATGGGGTCCTCGGATTCAGACGGGAGAATGGGGAACCGGAAAGGGCATAAAGGATATTGGTCGAGGTCCAGAGTTCAGCAAAGATTAGGACAATTAAAAAAGGGAATGCTTAACAATTAAAATCAATTTGTGCGTGTGTTCGTTCGTATGGCCGGCACCCTCCTTTTCGCATCCTTTTCCGAATCCTGTTGACAATTTGTTTGCTCGAACAAATCAACTAAAAGGCAACGGCTAAGTGGCAAAACGGAAAAGGCCCCGGCAAAGTCAAAGCCGTGGCCGAAGCCAAAGGATGTGTGAGGGGTCCCGACAATGACGATTGCCTGGGTTTCAATTTGCCCAGCTAGTCAGTATCCTCCTCTTTCTCTCCCTTTGGCACTCTCTCCCCCTTTCTTGCCTTTAACCCATATCTGATTTGGAGACAAATGTGTGTGTCCTGCGGCAAAAGTGGACCTGCAAGGATCAGGGAACGACCCCTTGTGTCAATAAAAAGGCAACGGGCAAAAAATAAACTTAAATCGCCTATTAATGGCCCACATACACACGCACATCGTTGGAACTTTTTGGCCAAAGTCAGCAAAAGTTAACAGGACAGTAGAGGCAGGCTGAACCAAACAAAAAAAAAGGAAGCACAGATAATTATCACACGGGGTTGGAGATAATAATGCCAGTTTTAACTTGTCATTGTTGATAAGTTAGCAAAAAAAGAGTTTGCAGTGTTGTTAAGTTAGCAAAGAAAAAGAATTTGCAGTGTTGATAGAGTTTTCAGTGTTTAAAAGCGGCAAAAAAAAACGCAATTCAGTGTTGATTAGCTGGCAGAAGAAAGTTTCCTGACAACAAGAATGTATTTCAACTATATTTAAAGCCAATGGAATATAAAAATAACAATCTGAGCAATATACTGATATTTTCCACACTCAATCAACCCTTTTCATTTACTCAGTATTGAGAACAGTGTTGGAAATGTGCCCGAAACCTCTAATCTTCATTTACTCAGTACTAAGAACAGTATTGGAAAAGTGCCTCTCATCTTAATTTGCTTATTACAGGGAACCGTGTTTGGAAATGTGCCGGAAACCACCATGAAGCCTGTTCTTAAGCTAACCAGCGAGCTCAACGCGTTGGATCAATAAACCCACAGCTCAGATTTCATAACATTAATCGAATCTGGATAGACTCCGTCTGGCTTTGATATAATAACCAACTGCAGCTCCCTGCCGAAGAACGGGCTAAGTTATTCATCAATTCTCCAAGGCTCCAAGGCGGATAAAAAAAACTTGTTAACCGTGTATAATTAAAGCATCTTGAATCGATCTGACTCTCATTAGCATAATTCTAACATAACTCCTGACATGGCCAGGCATAAAATTATGAGACGAACTCGAGAGCAGCCGAAACTCCAAATAAAATCATAAGATAGAGATACTATATATATGTATATACATACAGATATACGGTATGGGAGATGGGTTTTTGGGGAATGGAGCGGAGCGAATGAAAGTTGCTTGGCCACATCGAAGCAGAATTTCAATCAGTAAATTGAACACCTGAACTTAACTGATTTCGTGGTTGCTTTTTGTATACTATACTCTCTGTGTGTGTGTGTGGTTATTTTATTTTTTCTTCTTTATTTTTTTTTTTGGGGAAGGGGAGAAGCTGCGCTGCGCTGCGAAGAAGCAAACAAGTTGAAGTCGAGCAGCAGGAAATTAAGCCAGGCCAAGAAAAGACACTGCAACAATGACAAGCCGAGGGGAGCCAGCTGCTGGCTGTGGTCGCTTTTTTATATATGTATATATTTTTTGGGTTCGGTATCGGTTTGGGTTTTGGGTCTTGGCTGGGCTCCCCAAGCTTCTCCACTTTACGTTTAGCATTTTTTTGTTTTTTAAATTCATGTTTATGGTTTTGTATTACAAGCGATCGGCAACGGCCAGTCAGCAAAAGCCAGCCAGTCCGAGATTTGTATAACTTTAAGCCTTATTAACATATTTTATGCTCCATTCGAGTTCCATTCCAAGTCCAAGTTCGCCCACACACCAACATTTTTTCCAATTTCATCTCCATCTCCATCCATCCATTCCGTTTTATTTCTACCCCGGGTTTTCGTGTGGGCCGCCGTCGCCGTCGCCGTCGCCATCGCCACTTTGACATAGATCGATCCAATCCCAATCCCAATCCCAATCCAAGCCCCGAAAAACCCACAAGAAAAGCCACTGCCAACTACGAGGCGATTGGCAAAGAGTGAAAAATGATTTCGAAAGCGTGTTTGGGTCTTTGGGCTGCCGCACTTGACCAGACACACTCGGCACTCGGCACTCGGCACTCGGCTAGGCGTCAGATGGTAAACACAGATATTTTTCAGGCCACACTGTGTAGAGAGGGGGGGATGCTTGGAGACTTCTTTATAACTATTGCCTATGATAAAGCGATAGGTACATGAAATTTCAGATCGAAAACGGCCTTGGATCCCGAGTTACGTGGGGTTTCCTATGTACTTATGTTAGTTTTAGGTGATTCCTTACGGAAGACTATTTAAAAACTATCTTCAAAGGTAGTTTTCTTTATTTTTTTAGTTGGTAAAAATGTTCAGATCAAAACCCGCAGTGGATCCCGAGTTATGGCGAGGTTTCATTTGAAATATTATAATTTCTTAGCGATTCCTTAGGTCACAAGGTGGAAAACTATCTTCAGAGCTATTTGAAAGTGTTTTCTCAAATTATAAAAAATGTTCAGATCAAAAACCTCATTGAAACCCAAGTTACGTTGGATTAGTAGGCCATATTTGGTTAGATATACTTTAAGGGTACTGATTTGGTACTGTTTTTCGACACTCCCATGATAATTTAAACGAGCATCACTACAACTACTGTCTAACTAATCACTGTACCACGTTTCATTGAGCAAACTTCACGGCGGGACAAGAATGTTTTCATTTCGAATTATCATCCACAACGAACGACAATTGCCTGTCCGTAGATCCCTCACCTGACAGCTGTCACTGTTTTCCGTGTACCTGTATAGCCCCAAAAAAAAAAAACCAAAAGAAGAAAAAAAAAGGAGAAAAAAAAAACCGATAAACTGAAAACCCAAGCCCGGCCCCGAGTCGAAGCCAACCGACACAAAAAATAAACAATCTCCGGCGGGGCTACCTCATCTCGGGCTTATTCTTTTGTCCGGCCGTCAGTATCCCCATTTCCTTCTCCCCGTGCAGCTAATTGAGTTATATCCCCACCACATGACACTGCAGTCGAGTGCAGGGGAGCCGAAAATAAAAGCCCGGCCATAGGAAACCTATTTTAAAGCGCCCCGAAAAAAAGAGACACTCCGCACAAATACAAATCAATTCAATAAATAAGACCGGCGACCTTTCCCATACTGGTTTCTTCTCTCTCTCCTTTTCTTTTTCGTTTTTTTTTTAAACCATCGAAACATGTTAGAAAAGAGCCATAATAATGAACAGGAACGGAAAGGTGCAGAGATCCAGATGCAGGTAGACATACTCGTACAGAGAGTCACCGAGATACAGCGAGTCACTGAGATACTGGGGGACATTCGCAGATACGATTTCAACCCACTCTTTCGTATACTGAGGAATTAAACACCATACCAAGTGTACTTAGAACCAATTCTCGCAGTGCATGTAACTGAATGTGTGCGAGTGTGTGGCACAAAAGATACATATAAGCAGAATAGATAGATAGATACAACTGGCGACACCTTCGGTCGCTCGCGTCTAACTAAATCCGATTATAACTAATTATTATGGACGTTGAACGCGAGACGGCAAATAGGTGGGGAGATACGGGGGTACTATGGGAATGGGTTGCCTTGCCGCACTATATATATATATATATCTATACTATATATATATATACTATATATATGTAGGGGGCTTGGCCTGGCGTGGGCCCTATTTTTTGTCTTTTTTTTATATGTATTTTGTTTGCTGCTGGCCCCCATTGTACTCGCTGACTTTATTTTATTATTTGCCTCGTTTTGAGGTTGCGTCTCGAGTCGGGTTTTGGTTATTGTCATTGTGTAATGTCAGTCATGTCCATACAAGATATTGTTTAAACTTTAAGCACATGTGTGAGTTCAGGGAAAAAGGGAATCTTTTATTATGGCTATTTCGACAGCAGAGGCTTTTAAATGGGGCTTGAAGGCATGAGGACATTAAATGGGGTTTTTTAGTTGAAGAGTTCGCAAGAAATCTTACATTTAAATACGTTTTTCCATAAGGTTTAACTATGTTGTATTGCTTTTTATATATTATATATTTAATATTTAAAAGAAAAAGGGAATTTAACTCATTTTTGCTTACCTTTAACACCTGTTCAGTGGGTGATCAGTAGCCTCGAGTGTCACTTTCTCACTTGGTCTCGCTGTCTGTACGATCTGTATCTGCAAGAGACGGTAAGGATGGGGGAAAAACATAAGTAAGTAAGATTATTAATTCAATTCCTTCGTCCTCCTCTCTCTGTGTGTGTGTGCGTATTAATTGTTGTGGCTAATGTTGGCCATGTTGTTCGTCTTCGCTGCCGTCTTCATCTTGGCCATAAACACGCACAGGCCGTGTTTGGCAGCGACGGCTTCCGCATTCATGGCTCTTTTATGGGGCACAAAATGTTTATTAGACATTAGGTGCCCACAGCCGCCCCCC
>JAEIIG010010390.1:0-16215 GCA_018904695.1 Drosophila parvula | reverse complement strand
TGATGAGTATTCTAAAAAGTTTGTATCGTTCCAAAAACTCTCTGGCAACCCTGGCAATCAAAACGCAAATAATCCAAGAATCAAATCAAAAAGAAATATTTTAAAAAGAAATTCGTACTAGATAGTACTATCTAAAAATACTACAAAATAAAATTGGAAAAAGGTAGTTTACTTTTCATTTCCCATTTTGTAATCTACAAAAAACTGGAGCAGAGATTTTCGTTTTTGAAAAGTAAATAGTGGGAAATATGGAAAAGAAAGAATACCAGAGCTTGGCTGTATATTTTATGATTGGTTTGCAATACAACCACTCATAGTAATAAAAGAAGTATGAAAAAATCCTTACAGGACTTTCATTTACTTTAACCAAAGAACAAACACGTCTAAGAGTTGGCCCCCTAAGAATTTTATCTGGGTAATTATTATTGCCCTTCGACCTTTGTTTTTCTTGTTTTAAAGCCACCCTGTTAATCAGTTAATACTGGCCCTAAGCGGATCTTATTAGCACATTAAATGGATGTTTAATCTGAAGCAAATTGAACACATAATGCCAAGGCAGGTGGAGGGAGTGGGTAGGTAGGTGACTCCGGAGCCGGTCTCGGCAGACATGAGTTGTCGAAATGGACGAAAGACGAAAGTTAACGCATTTAAATCGACAGTGGCCAGCTCTTCCTGGTTTAATTAAAGAGAGTGACTTGCGCGTCCAGCATTCGGCCGGGCATTGGGGATCCATTGGGGGTTTCGACAAATCATCATGCGCGAACAGGGATCCATATTGCATATATCCCCACCTTCGAGCACAGATTGTTTGCCAACACTTAGCCGGTGGATTTCTGTCCTCGTGAGCGAAGCAGCCAAATGACAGAGTGTCGCCCCAAAACCCACACGATGATATGCCGATACGACGGAGCAAACAGGCTGGACTGGAGCAGGACTGGAGCAGGACTTGGGCAGGACGGGGGCTGGAACGGGGCTGGGCGAATCACGCAACCCAATGGCCATGTCGAGCCATGTCGATAATTGAAAAGTCCGTCGCCGATGGCCACGACAGTCATCAATCTTTGAGGTGTGTCCCCGCTCCCGTTTTCCACAGCCACATCCACATTTATGTGCATATCCACCTTCACATCCGCTCCTGTTGCGTGCCGAATCCCCGAATGGGACTGAAGTTCGCCTGGTGCCTGGTGCTGCTCCCACGTTCCATGTTCCAGGTTCCAGACACTCCCACCCACCCTAGGTACTTGGCTAAGCCATAAATGCCATAAATTGTGTCTTTAAGTTTTGCTACATTTGTTATATATCTTTTGTTGAGTGTAGAAATGAGAAATTTTTACAAAATTTATTGATTTAAAATTAATTGAACTTAATCTAACTGAATTTAATGAGTTAGATTAGTTGTATTTAAAATTAAGAACTAATTATATAGGGTGGCATGCGGTTTACAGAAAGACGCTAGCTTGTAACATTCACTGTTAAGGTTCTTGTTAGCCATGTGACCGAAAAAGATAAATACCAGATAAGCAGATCCGTTTTCTACACGTCTGTGATTTTACTGAACGCAAAAGATTAACAGAGTGCTGTTTAGCACCGAATTGGGCTGTAAAGCGAAGGCATACAGGCCTCTTCTTCTTTTTATGGCCTTTCGAGTCGAAAACGTCTTGACAGGGAGTCCCAAAGTCCCTGTTAAGGTTAGTTGTCATATTAAAACGGTAGACAGCAGATTTTCCTAGGAGTAAGCTTATCTGCCCGCAAAATTTTAATAGTAATGTAGAAAACCGATAGTAAAAAATATTTCTTTCATTTATTTAATTTCTTTAAATATAGATTTAAATTCTCTTTGTAATTGTCTTTTTATGGGAATCTTGCCAAGCTCTTGCTTCTAATCCTTGATTTATTTCTCTAGTCGATAAACTCGCATATGATACTTTCAAGCTGACTGAAGTGCGACTTTAAGGTTCAGATATCAAGTGAACTGTGTGAATACTTTTTTTTGCACAAAATAAAATAAAAAGCACAACAAAAAAAAGAAGATTTCATACGTATGTACATATATGGGCATACACAAAATCAGGAGCTGTCTAAAACAATCAAACGTACTTGGTTACTTCCGCTTAATTAATTTTAAACCCTAAATTCAGCTGTGCCAACAGACTTTTCCGCAACCCCTACTCCGGGTCCGGGTCCCAGTCCCAGTCCTGGTTCTGGTCCCGGTTCTGGTTCTGGTCCTGGTCCTGCTCCTGCTCCTGAATGCCCCTGGGCCATGTACACATATACGCATTTCCGTAGGTGTGGTGTGTGCCCCGTCCGGGTCTGTTTTTGCCGGAAAATGCTCGCGTGGAGAGAGCAGGGGAGTGGGGGAGGAGCTCACTTCTCATTATGCGCAAATTAAAATCCAAAGTCAAAGCGGTCGCCAATCAAGCGACAAGCGGCACACAGTCCCCCATAACCGGAGTAGCGGAACGATGGATGGGACCAGTTCCCATCGAGCTCCAGGACTCGGAGATCCTGCGTCCGGCTGTGCGTGCTGTGCGGACATTCCTTTATGCAAATTAATTTCAATTGATTGCGTCCGAAACACTTCTTATTTTGACATTCCGCTGGCGCAAACACATTATCCTTAGATAAACAACATTCGCTTTGATGTCGCTCATGTGGACAGTGCCAGTGCCAGGGCCTGCCATAATATTTTTGCATTTTTTCCTTCCCCAATGGGTTATCCACGGCCATGGTTCTGGCATCTCTCTGGGCCCCACAACAAAAAAACCAAAAGAAGCGATTTTATGCCAGATATGAGTGAGCATTTCGTTTCGGCCCAGCAAGTACTGACCTCAAGTTGCGACAGTGCCAGGATTTTACAGTCCTTAACACGGCAGTGCAATTATGTATTATTATATGTACATAAGTGATTATTCCTCGGTGGTTTTTGGTTTTAATCACAGGTTAAGATAATACACCAGTTAGTTCGTTTATTAAATAAATATTACAAACTATGGTGTTCCCCCAACTGTCGACACTTTTTAGATTTGTAATTTAACAATCACGAGAAAGGAAACTATCTGTATACCGGCGGACATGGCTAGATCGCATCGCCGGATGATGCTGAACAAGAATATATGTGTATACTTTATGGGGCGGGGAGGTTCCTATCAGTGCGTTGCAAGCTTCTGACTAAAATTATAATAGCCTCTGCAAGGGTATATAAATTAACATAAAACTTGAATTAAAACAAAATTAAATATATTTTTATATTTTATAGCGACATCTATACGTCGTAAAGTGGCAAACTCTTAAGATAAACAGGTAGATGGCGCTGCCAATGATCGGCTGTGACACTCTCTGTCGTTTCAAGCGGCAGAAAGCGGAAGCACATTTAAATCTGATCGAAAATCTGATTGGAATCGTTAGTATATTTTTAGTACAGTTTCAAGTAAGAACAAAATTAGATCAGTAAAAATTCAATGTTCTAAAATATACAATTATCATGTTTTTTTTAAGATTTCTTATTAATTTTACTGTTTATTTGAAAACTTGTACAGAACATTTTCTTATTTTTGTATTTTCATAGTTTAATATTTTTTAAATATTCTTTCTTCTTCTTGTTTAGTTAAGAAAAAATCCCTGTATTGGTGAAATCATCAATAACGCTAGTTTATTATTTAAAAATGTATATTATTAAAAACGCAAAAGGCAATTACTAGTTAATGTATAGGAATTAATTATTAAAAAGAAGAACTGGGACCTACAAGTAATAATTGTCAAGAGTAAATAACAACAAACAATTGGGGGACTTAGTAAACGACTAAATGTAAGTGCAATATCTTCGGTTATACCTTAGAAACATGAAGAATACATTTTTCAAATCATTTTCAAAGGTTATACAGTTATAACGGATTTCGAAAGAAACAATTTAAAAAGGTCAAACTTTGATGTACACACAAAAAACTATTCCATTTACAGTAAAGCTGTATTCCATGTATTTTGTTGTTGGATTAGTTGACTATATAACTATATATATACATAACTATATTTACTGTCTTTCTTACGTACAAGTTTATGACTCACTGACGCACTACGTTCAGTACTGTTAAGTGGGCCTGGCGACACCAAGCACGTGCTTAAGAGTACCAAAATAATACCATTTTATTAAAATCTACATATAATATAAGGGGATGCTACAGAAAACACTAGGGTATCTAAAATGGTGTCCAAAATAATACAAAAAAATGATACGCCGTAGGATAAAACTATTTACAGCTTCATAGGAAGCTTTAGACATTTTTTACTATTTTTATAAATTGTTTGGCAAGCCCTAGTGATTTCTCGAGCTCACTAGATATAAAAATAAATAACAGATATAAATAAATTGTAAGAATTTTACTTCAAAGTTCGAAAAGAACTTAAAACGTTTCTAAAATCACAAATTCAACTTAGAATCGATCACTTCGATGCTGAATTATCTGTAATAATTAAATGAAAAATCAATTTTTGGAAAATATATGGGATGGATGGGACTAACCTTTTTAATAAAGGCATTATTAGAGATGGAGTTTTGAACCCCTTTCTCGTGCATGTATGTACACACATAAGGTCCGAACACAATTTGATTTGAACCCCTTGGCTCGGGCGAACGAACCACTAAGTCGGCTGTCGGCAGCGAATAATACGCAATTGGGACCAAAGGGGAGTGGCCAGTCATTCCCTCAGTTTTCGAAAAATTTCATTAACGAAATCAGTGACGACGCACTCGCCCAGCACTCGCACTCGCACTCGCATTCAAATTGTGATTCACATTCACATTCAAATTTGAGTCCACAACCACCGCATGCAGCATGCACACAATGATTCTGAAGAGCCATTTACATCGGAATAATAATTCCAATGGGGGTGTGTGTGTGTTTGTTTCAGCCTCCTTCCAATTACAATCCAAGCTCGTACATAGACCCCTCGAGCTCAGATTACCTACCTATATATGTATATATACGCCAGTGCAGGCGGTCTTCCATGGACAAGCTATATGGCATTTTCCCCATTCGAATGCAGCAGCCTCATAATAACCCAAATTCTGAATTATCCGCTTAGTGTCCTTCCTAAACAGAGTGACGAGCACCTGGTGACATAATCATATATTCTTAATTTTATAATATAATCTGAAGAAATCCTTCTTAATTATATAAAAACAATTGTTTTCAAGATCTAGTTTTTAAAACAGTTATTTCTTACCTTCTTAGGAACTGTTTTCCGTTATTAAAAATAAAAACAATCGTTTTTAAGATTTAAAGTTTTTAAAACATTTATTTCTTACCTTCTTAAGAACTGTTTTCTGTTATTAAAAATAAAAACGCTATTTTTAAAGAGCCAAAAGCTAGTAAGAGATAGTTTAAACGATTTAAAATCACGATTTTGCTTTTTATTAGGATTTCTAAAAGGATTTTCAATATTTATTTTTATTGATATATCCGCTTGAAGCAAGCGTAGTGGCTCTTTCAGCTCAGGCTGCTCTTTCCGTTTTATTAGGTGCCCATGCCTGATTATTCTATTGCTCTAGTGCTAGCCAAGGCGTCCATACAAATTTACATAAAAAATTACGTTGTATGCCACTTTATTTAGAAATCATTCTTATCCTTTGGTTTCCCCATTGTCCAATTTTAATCTTTACTTAAGGTTTACTTACTTGCTTTACTTAAGGTTTTAATTTTAATTCAAATAAACTCAACAAATTTAGCACAACCTCGAGATTCCATAAAAATTATGAAGGCTTTTAGTTTGCTTTTCTTTTTAGTCTAATTTAATCTAAAAACCATAAGATCAATTATTATTTCTATAATAGAAATATGATACAAATAAAGTCGACCTTCTGAACATTTTTTATCATAGTCCTTTGCCCTAAAATCACCATTGTAAAAAATCTATATACCAATCAAAGGGTATCGCTTGAAGAAGAGAAGTACCACTCGAACTTCTGACAAATCAATTTCATTAGAAAAAATAACACCGGTTATCCAGCGAATTCTTAGTCTAGATCTCCAATGTCACCTAAATCCATGCATTAAATAAGTTTCCTTTGGCCTTTTGATCAGCATCAACAAGCGACGTGATCTAGCCACATATTCTTTTAGGTTATCGCATGTGGAAATATTTTCCCAAAATGCAATACTGATAAATAGTTCGTTCCCCAATGTACTAATTTCTCCCAGATACAGCCAGAAAAACAATCGTATTTAGCAGCATTATTTATTGGGACTGTTTTATACTGATTGCTATAAGGAGTGTATATGCAAACCAACCGATTTTACTTTGATATGTTTGCTGGTAAACATCGATGTTTTCGCTCATAAACATCGATGTTTATCTCAACTGTGGAATATGTTTCTAAACAGCAATAACAGCAGGAGCTGGAGATACCTTCGCAGCAAATAGGTATCGAGGCTCTTGTTTTACAAATGTGTTTTGAAACGTATTTTAAACAGTGTTTGAGAGAACTGTGTTTCGAACTGGGTTTTGAACTGTGTTTGAGAACTGTGTTTTTGAACTGGGTTTTGAACTGGTTTTTGAACTGTGTTTTTAACTGTGTTTTGAACTGTTTTTTGATCTATGTTTTGAACTGGGTTTTAAACTGTGTTTTTTTTTATAAATTTAAGAACTTCAATGGTTCTCGTCATCAGACGGTATATCAATTGGCGGCGTAAAGCCCTCCTGGAATGAACAAGAAAACTTTAAAAGGCAATTGCAATGTGGAAAGGCTGTAACCCACCTCTGTGGCATACATAACGGCCAAGATTTTTTGTATAACCGGAGTCGTTAGTACATCTTCCCCAGCTTCCTGACAACTGGGAAAAAGGTAGGGTATTCAAGCTATTAGAATGGGTATAAGACGAAGGCAAAGCGGACTTACATTATCTCAATATCGCGCAACTTGGAAAAATAAAAGTTGCGCTCCTTCTCCATTTCTCTGTTTATAAACATTATTTCATCATTCCGGGCTCTTAATTCTCTCTCAATTTCCTCCTGGGAACCCTCTTCAGTTGGCGAATCCTCTACCGAGGTCTTGGGATTGAAGGCATGAGCTTCGTTGGTGGCAGCCACATCGGAAGCGGCAACGGCATTGGGGATGGCGTCGGCGGTGGCAACGGCAGCGGCGGCCACGTTGGCGGTATTTGATGTCATCTTGCCCTCCGATTGATCTGAGAAAGGATAGAGCTTAATTAGTGACAAATCTAGAACTAGAACTTGTAGATACAAAGGGCGTGAAGCACTCTCAAACACTCAACCCAACTTGATCTACTTTGAGGAAGCATCAGGTTTGTGAAAATGATTTGGGAGCGATCCACATAGATTTTTGGTGCCAGGAGGAGACACATACTGGCCTTCACTGCAGCTGCCCTTGCTCCCGATCTCGGTGGGATACGGCGGTAGCGGCCGCTCGAAGATTTCCTAGATCCGCTGCCCAAGGGGATACCGTCGCGTGCTGCGAATGCATCGTACTCCTTGTCGCTGTAATTGGCGTCAAAAAATTTTTTAAACCATTGCAGGAACTCCAAGTTGTCCTGGAAACGGCCCTTAATCAATTTGTCGATGGGTATAGACTGCAAGTAAATTTTAAATATAATATAATATAATATATAATTGTATATATAATATCAGATAAAACAGAAGGTGATTTCTTAAAATTTCTAATGGTATTAAAATGACAAAGAGCCTTTATTTAATAGTTCTTACTTTGTATACCCGATATTATAATTTATTTATTATAATTTAAGTCAGAAGTTGGTAAGGACGGAAGTATATACGAGCTCGTACATATTCAGAGTCTACAGACAAGTCGATCTAGCCATGTCCGTCTCTCAGCTTATCAGCTATCCTAATTAAACTTTTTAGTTAGTTTTCTTTCTATTTCTATTAGTATATAAGTCAAAGGGAGTAACTATATCATATAGCTGCCATAGGATTACGAAATTACAGCTAAAATAAAGATATCGTTGCTGTGTTTAATATATTTTTAAGTACTATGAGATATGACCATGTTTTATGCCTATAGATATTATGTATTAATTTTAATTAATTAAATCGAACGAACGTAGTATATAGATGCCATTAAAACGATACAAAAATATATGTTTTATGCATATAACAATTATGTATTAATTTTAATTTAAATCGGACGATTTAACGATTCAAAAATTTAAAAAGATAAGTTATTGTTTATGATTTTAAAGTAATGTTTTCAATTTTATTTGTTTCGAAGGAATATATCACACAACTGCCATGGAAACGATCGGTATCAGAAGCTTGGAAAATCCGCATAAATTTGGCAGTTTTAATAATAAATATAATATTTTATATTTTATTTTATTTTTTAATAAATATAATATAACCCAAAGAGGGTGTTCTGATATCGGTTTCCAGTTCAATTCGATCTATTCAAGGGTATACAAACTTCTGATTACCGAAGTTGGCTTACTTTCTTGTTGTGCCCGAAGTTTCGAGATGAAATTAAAGATTAAAAATATCAAGTAGACTAAATTTAAGAAATTAAAGGCTTAGCCCGATTTCAAACCTATTTAGGACTAACTTTGGAAGCTTTATAGCGACTTCTACATATCTAAATATAGAAGATCATGCCACTTACCTTATTCACAGACATCTTCTTGAAACTGGCCTGCAATAACTTAAAATTCTGAATGTACTCGTGTTCCAGATTTGTTTGGAACTTCACACGTTTCAAATGCACCGAATTGGCAAATAATATATCCATGAACTGGCAATATGCAGCGCCTGGCAAAAGCAGGAAAATAAGAAGAATTTCCCAAGGAGTCTCCTGCATACACTTACCAGTGCATAGTTCCTCGACTTTCAGGAAGTGCGACTTTAGGCTCTCATTGACCCATGCCAGCATATCGTGACGAGAGGGATTATCTGTTGACACATTGGTAGAGTGCACATTGACTGCCATTCCGAAGATGTTCGACTTTCCGTTAATTAAAGGGCACTGTTTAAAAAAAAAAAGAAATTCTATTCGAATTGAGAACTGGTAAGAATTGGTCAAACTCCTTTGTTTGAATTAGCAAAAGTAAAAAGAATTTGAAAATTTCTTTAAATTTTTTCTCTCGCCTTAAGGCTCGTCTAGAACTTATAGAAGTATAAAATGAACTGATCTAAACAGACTATACTCCGACAGACCAGATTGTCAAGGCCTACTTTTCGGATTTTATTTTTCAGAGTAAACTCTATGCAAACTAGACCTTAGATACTCTTTTTTCTGCCAGCATTTTAAGGCAATTTTTTTTTAAATAAATTTAAAATCTTCTTCAAGTTAAGTTTCTGATCAGAATAATCAAAAAAGCGCTGGTGTTCTGATCTCTAAAGGATACTAAAGGTATACCAGCCCGCGACCATTATAATATAGTTCTAATAATATATATAATAGTCTTTTATAATGAATTAGGGAACCCATTATCTTGCCAGTATCGATTCCCTTCACTTACCAGCTAAATTGATGAGGTTCCTACTCGAAACGACTCCTTGAAGATCTTGCTATATCGTTGAAACTCGCGAAATTAAACAAAAGTTTAGTTTCTAATTTTGTGAAATTTTCTGTTTTTTGTTTTACTCGCCTAAAACTTGAATATGTTTCGAATGATTGGGAATACTTAATGAATAGGAATTGTCTAACAGGCAATGTTCTCAAGGCATACCGTTCGGATCTTAGCTAGACACTAAGCTCTCTGCAAACTAGATCTTATGCTCTGGAGCTAACCTTCTTGCTTCAGCCAGCTGTTTAAACAAATTTCAAATAAAATTATACTATTTTTCGAGTCCTCTTTCTGATCCAAATAAGCCATAAACATAAGCTATAATTGTTGTTGTCCTAAAACACAATTATTAAGGAGTCTTTTTTAATCCGTTTAACGCACAAAAAGCGACTCCTTTTCAAGTTGTATTTCATTTGAGTTTCGTTAGTATTAAATTTAAATTTATAATAATAAAGATACTACTTCTTTTCCACTTTTATTTATATATTTTATTCAATATTTGCATCTCTTAGACTCTGAAATATATAATATTATAAAAATGCAACTCATAAAGGGTATACCCTTGCAAGGTATTATAAATACTTGTCTAATATTTGTATTTTATTTTATTTTGTATTGTAATTGCAACGCAATGAAGGAAGTATCTCTGACCCCATATATGTATATATATTATATATATATATTCGTGATATTCATGTCCGTCTATTTGTCCGTCGTTCTGCTTGTTTGTCCGGTTCTACGCCAAATAGCCTTTCAGTTTTTAAGTTATCTAAAAAAAGCTTTCCAGATAGTCTTCTTTCCATATCATATATTTTGTATATTTCTATATTTCTATGTTATATATAGTAAATAAGTCGGAATGAACCAGATCGCATGACTATATAGCTGCCATGGGAATGATCACAACGGGCATGCCTAGATTGACTCGACTGTTGATGCTAATCAAGAATATATACACATGTACTTTATGGCAAACTGAATATAATTATCTTTATATATCAAATACTCGTATATACCTTGATTTAGAGAGATAGCCGAGATGGTTATAAGTATAGCCTGGTCACGTCCCCAGGGAAATCGGGGCAGTAACGTCTTGGGGCGTAGTATATATCTTTTGTTCCGTAATTACTCTCGTGTTGCGACACTTCCTACTTTTTTTGGTTCCCCCTCTTTCGATCGGCCTTCTGGCCCCGAGAAGGGTTCGATCGAAAGTGCTGGCTCACTTTGGGTAGATTACTTGCGTTAGGGACCCACAAAAATGTATTCCATTATATTGATTGACGATGTATAATTTGGAAATGGAATTATGATTTATACGGTCTCGGTCTCGGTCTCGGTCTGGGTCTGGGTCTCGCTCGGTATGAGTTTCGGTCTCGATCTTGGACATGCAGATGGGGCGCGTTACGGTGATGTTGCAACGGACGAATGCCGGACAGATTGGATGGATGGATGGATGGTTGGTTGTATTGACTGCCATTGATTAATCATCCATCCTTGGCGCCGAAACTTGGGAAAAGTGCAACTAGACACGCGTACTTGGAATGATGCGGCTCAAAGTGATGCCGCCGAGGCGGCACAGGATGGGAATAAATATAATTAACTGCTTATCGACGGGGTGCGAACACTCGCTCGATTTATCTTGGCCCGAAAACAAAATCATGCCAGATCACTGGGACTGGGAGTTGATTTTTTTTTCGGGAACTTGGAACGCTAACAACAGGTACTGGGAGTTGATCTGGTGATTGATGATCGCCGTATGCTCGGGGGGGCCAGCCCAGTTGATCGAAAGGACACTCGGTGTCATCAAGGTGTCTGTGCAAAAAAAAAAGAGAGAAAAATTGGGAAAAATGGGAAAAAAGAAAGGAAAACGTTTACAGTTGTCCATGATAAAATCGGTAATTGGCTTTAGGGTCGCGCTGCGGCAGCAACAGGAGCAACAGCGGCAGCTCGCATCTCGGAGATGTATCGGCCATCGGACTTGACAAGTATCTATCAGGGCTTAGCCGTCTCCTCTACAAGCTGAGTAATTACACACACTTGCAGTGAATAGGATAATTAGTTGTGTTTGCCCCTTTGTGTCCTTTATCCTGCCGCCGCTACCGTTCGCCCTCAGCCAGCATCCTTGGCCACTTGGCTGCTGGGACTTCGTATTTAACGCTTTGCCGCATTGTTTTGCCTGCTGCGTTCACCGTTCGCCGTTCGCCGTTCGCAGGCCATTGTCTTTGGCTTTGGCAAAGACTGGGTCCTAGGTCCTGCCAAGGATAACTGGCATTGGCATTGGCAATGGCAAGAGCAACCTGTTACCCCTGGCACCCTGCCAGGCGCATTGTTTCGGTGCGCTAAGGCCAAGCGCATGGCGCTACGCTCGTCCTAGAGCCCGGGCTCAGAGCAGGATCAGTGCGGATCCCGGCATTGTGCCCCTTTGTTGCAGCCGCTTGACCTATTATTCTAATTATTCATTCGCAACACTGTGCCTTTGTCCCTGTTGTCCCGTTCGTGTTTCGTGTTCGACATCGGTTTCGGTTTCGGTTTCGGTTTCCGTATCGGATCCTCCGCCCTCACATAAAGTTGTTGCCTTCGGCTCAACAACTTCGCCAGGTTAATCCTCCGGCCGGCCTGGATTCCCTATATCCCGGGCATTCCCTCCATTTGCCATTGTTCGCATTCGGGACTTATGGAAATTATAATTGTCTTAATTCAAGCAACAAAAAAAAACAAAAAATAAAAACACTGGGAACAACGGGCGTGGGCTCACAGAAGCCACTGTACACAGAATTTGCCTTATATGGAGTTGGTCCTCTTAATTAACTTGGCCCAAAGTACACGATGCATATAGTATATTTGCGATACAATTATTTGCGAACAGCGTATCTGAGATCTGTACTGGAATTCAGTTTGTGTGTGTAAGAAAAATAGCCCAGCGATTGGTTATGAGGGAAATCTGGCCTAAAAGGTTAGGTAATATTGCTTAAAATGGAGCTATGACTGCAAAAATATATATTTATTTCGAAAAGTGGCTGGATTTATGCACAAAATTACATATTTGCTGACTGGGATATCAAAGGGTACTGATTACAAGGTAAGATATCCCTAAGGCATAAAATTAGGTTTTTATAAAGTTATATATGTATATAATATAATAATAATATATATAAACCATATATAGATTTCAATTAGAGTAAGGTAATGTCTAGATTAGTTCTTTTATTGAATTTGTATCTAAAAAGACTTTTCATTATTAATTATATTATTAAACCACTTTCGAAAAGCTTTAAAATGTTTTTAAACATCCGATGTGAATAAAAAAGTTAGTGACTTCAATAAGAATTAATAAAATAAATGTTTATAATTCCAAAACTTGTAAACTTATAAACCAGTCAGGCTTCGGAGTATACAAATTTGTAGACTATAGAACTATACTCGTATAGAAATTTTGATTATAGAACTGAGGACTGTAGAACTATACTAAATATTAAATATTATATATATAATATTTATATTATATTAAATAAAATGTTAAGGTTATTATGGTAATTTTTAAAGGTTAATTAGTAGCTAAAAGTTCCAATTCTCTCCAATTACATTATTTTATTAGGGCTTGGCGCATTTTTAATGCAATTTCTCTTTAGATCTTAGGTAATTTGTACACTTTTAAGGATAATAATATATGTAGGTTATATTTTATACATATTTATTTATCTTTTTATTTATAATTATGTATGTAAAACTTATCTTTTAGTTACAACTACATCCTAACACAGGAGTTTAAGCTATAGCTGCTAGGACCTTCAGCTCGTAAGTTGTACTATAGTGTTAGGATATATTGGTATAAAGTATACCAATAGTTGCCTAGATAAATTAACATATTTTGCATTTCTTATAACTCTTCATTAACATTAAGTTTGGTTTATCTACTTAGGTAAAATTGTATACTATATATAATTTTAGTTATTCAATTTTGAATAGTATGATTTTTATGTAATCTTTTTTAATTTTGTTTTTAATATTTATGAGTCAAGTATACTAGATTCGGTTTATTTTTTGAATCAACATTAAGTGTGGAAACCAAGCAGTTAATATATAATTAACCCTTTGTGTCTTTTAAACATTATTTATATATTTAAATACTACATTTACTTGATTAATTTATTTATTAAACTAAATGTTTATCTCCCTTAAAAACCCATTAAAATACAACCCCAAACCCATGTCAACTCAATAATTTGCGTAATATTTAGCTAAAGTTAAAGTTAACAAGGTTACTTCCAGGCCAAGGACCCGGGACTTGTGAGCAAACAAGCCAGGACAGCGAATCCGTTGGGATGCCCAGACCAGATACATTTACATATCCCACAGATACAGACATACTGCATACACATGCGTCGTGTGGAAATCTCGCCGAGTTATGTACGTACCTAACCAGACCGGTAATAATAACAATAATAATAATAATAGTAGTAATAATAATGACTGCCCTGATTCGGGCATGTGCTTGGTGGCGTTTGGTAAATGATGACGCAGCTCGATGGCGTTATAATTAAGGTTCACATCAATGGTTAGCGGCAGGCGGCAGATGAGTTTGGAGTATGGGGGGACGGCCCACCAGACATTAGGCTAAGACCACTGCCTGGCAACCTCCGAAAAACCTCCGCTCCTCGCAAGTCGTTCTCCAATTAATCACGATCCGAAAGCCGGGGAAAACTAAGGGAAAACGCTGACTAGAGCATCCGTGATCAGCGCCAGACACACTAACATTATACCATTATATTACATATGATATTATATAGTATTATACTATTTTACAATAAATTTAAACCATTTAATGTAATATATATTGTTTAATATAAATATTTTCCCTATATATCAAGTGCGGATAGAGCAAATCCTAGTCGTTGTCACGACTCTGCACTTCCGAAACTGCAACTGGAGTGAAGTGCCGCCAGTGCCCCTGCGCCTGAAGTGTCATTATCAGGGGGACCGGATCGGGCTCCCTCAAATAGAGGAGCGACACAAAGGCCACAAATCTCGGGAAAATGAAGAAAACCTCTGGCCAGATGAGACGCGACTCAACTCGTGTCATCATTCCGCCGATCGGGGCGGCGTAATTGGTTTAGAGCACGTAGAAGCCGAAGCCACTAATTGCTGGTTGCCCAGGCCCAGACGGGATGTTCGGTGACTTGGGTGGAGACCCCTCCTCATGGAATGCTCCCAGAGCCCACTCTGAGATGTCATTAAATGTGGAGTTCTACCCAAAAAAAAAAAAGAGAGAACTGATGATCCGCAATTAACAGAGATCAGCTTTTTGTCATTCGCCCCACTTGTGGTCGCATATCAAATTATAATTATTCTCAGGGCAAGCAATTAAGGCCCTTCCTCGAATTAACAAGTCACATGCCTTAAGAATGTCCAAAAACTTTACAAAAAATGCAACAAGCCAAGGCAAAGGGGAAATAATTTAATCAATATTGTGGCTAAAAATGCTCGAAGTTGCTTAAAAGCACTGTTTGCCGTCACCACTCGCAAGTCAGCAAGTTTCTCTGCCCGCGGTCTGCTAACACCGATGAAGAAAGCGAGCGTATGGCATGGGCAAAGAGAGTGTGCTTTAAATATATTATTTAAAGGGGTAAATAAATGAATGGTACAAAAAACAAAGTAACAAGAACAATAACTAATGCAGAATACTTTAAAATAAAATAAAAATCATTCCACCTTAATTGTGTAAAAACTAAAATTCTCTTTTTTTCCACTAAGTTCCTCATGATATTTATTTCTTACTTGTTTTTTTATTACTGACTGCCTGAAGAAGTCTGAACCCACTTGGGGTCCTTCATAAAAGGGAGTCCCAACTTGTCGTTTATGGTGTGGGCAGGGGTGCCCCTTCCGATGGACACAGCCCACTGAAAAGAGCCGACAAAATTGCAACCAAAGGTAAACAGAAGTATGCAAATATTTGCAAACACTGCAAATCATACACATAATTGGAATTCATGTGCATTTGCGAGATGCAGGACCTCCATCTACGTATCCTTCGCCATCTCCCCAAGTCCAGCCTGATGTGGACCTGCCAGACATGGCGTGCATTGAGCTTTAAAAAACAATGGCACTGGCACAAGGACTGCGTGGTCGGTCCGTTCCATTCATGGCGACCAAACATTTTCATATATGAGTATTTAATTAATCCGCAGTTGACTCAGGGGTGCCCACGTCCGCACTTACTCTCGAGGAATCTGGCAGGATGCGGCCTGAATCGTTGGACTGCTGCGATTTTGAAAGTATCCTTGCTAAATGCAAAAATAAAAAAGCGAACAATCATTTGAAAGTTGCATGAGAATGAGCCGTACTTTGAATGCCCTATAAAATATAAAGCTTACGTACACAGAGAGAATTATAGATTGGATGAGAAGAAGAAACAATTTAATTTGAGGAAGAACTACTTAACTTAACTTAACACCTTTTCTGAAAGTAAGTATAAAATGCAGAAGAGAAAGGCCGAAGGACTTCAGTTAACACAAATTAATTTAAGTTTTGTTTGCTTGAATTAAACTGTTGAAATAAATTAAAATAAATAATGCTGAAGAGAAAGATTACTAATATTTTAATTCTCTAAAGTACTGCCAATGTCTGATATGCAGCACAATTTTATACTGACTGAAGATCTTCAAAATTCAGTTACCATTCGCCTTAG
>JAEIIG010010334.1:0-16491 GCA_018904695.1 Drosophila parvula | reverse complement strand
TGCTATAATATAAAAAGCTGATGTAATATAAACATATATTAAGCTTACTTGTACAATATTTGTAATAAGTAATTATATAAGACCGATAAAAGACCGATAAGTAGATCGTAAATTATAAGTTGAATGTAATCACCATTTTTGCAGAACTCTTTCTTTTGATTGAGCGCTCGCACGTCGTGATTTTAATTACGATGAGGGTAACAAGCGATCAAATGTTATTTAACGAGCTCTGATATATTACATAATCGTCCGTCTTACCTGAACTTTTTCTGTTGGGACTTCTTGTGGTTTTATTTCCGGTACGATAATGGCAGGTGTGGCTTTCTCTTTTTTAGATTGATCAATCTCGACTGGTTCATATTTTTCTAATGTGGGACGCTCATAGTCATCGACAAGAGTGGCCAATGGCTTTACCAACTCAGATACTTGTGCCTTCATTGGATTTATGGGGGAGAACTGTTCCACAGCATTTGCCTTATAATATTGGATATGGGGATTGGGTATATAGGATATTAGGTATATTATGGATGAATAAATTTAATGAAAAATAAAGAGCATTTGAGTAAGAGACTGGGACAGAGAGGTACAGAAATAAACTGAGAGAAAGATAGTCTTAGGTAAAGAGAGACACGAAAAAGAGACAGAGAGACTTTTGAGTTGAATAACTTTAATTCAACTGTGATCTATCGGCAGAAGTACGCGAAAAAGTTACCGAAATCGTGAAATTTAAATAGTCAAAAATTGGGTTTATAGAAAAGAGAGAGAGAGAGAAAGAGAGATTTACAGAAGAAAAACTCTGACTGTGTTACCTTTGTCAATTGCTTAGCTTGCTGTGGCGCCGCTAGCTCTTTAGCATCCTTTATCACTGGCTTTAAAATTACACCAAGGAATGATTCGTTTTGAATTGGTTCCTTTGTCATCAGATTTCTAATTGAGGATCGACGTCGTTGCTTTATAATATCTAATACAGATGGTCTATCATCATCGCCCTGGTACAGTTTAGTATTTTATTATTAAGGGATAGCTATGGATATACCTACATACTGAACGCAAAACATTCTTAATATTTAAAAACTATATCTTGGACTTTAGATTTCGGCTAGCCTATTCTATTAAGTATAAACGTTTGGAATGAGTAACTTACCATCTTCAATTTTTCATTTTTGTTCTTAGGCTCATGAGTCTGGAAGGGAAGGTATGATTGGAATTAGGGTTTTGATTGTGATATACATATAAAATAATAAAAAACAAAACAGAAAGAAAAAACCAAAGCAAAGGATGCTAAGTTCGGGAACACGAAGCTTTTATATCGATGCTAATTTAAATTAGATAGATTAAAATTATAATCTATCGATAAAAACTTATAAAACATTTATAGATACAGGAACAAACAGCTTTATTGATTTTCTATATTATCTGATAGCCCATGTTTCTGTTTATGATATAAAATCCGATATTAATTAAATTATTTAAACCCTAGGTGGGTGCGTACTGGCTCTTTTAGCTCTTGTTTGTCCTTAGGTAGTATTTTTTCGGAGGCGCCAGCCAAAGACTATCGTCGCGCGCCCAGCCATCCATAAAGAATTACAACAACAAAATCTATTGAAAATAGGCGTTAAAGATTTTCAAGTTTGTAACAACAAATACAATGTCTTTGGCCACGCTGTTGCTCCCTCCCTTAAAAATGTTTGATTTAAGCCATTATTTTATATTATATTATATTATATTATAAATATTAAATGACAACCCCACCTGTTAGTTGATTCCGCCTTATTTATTATTCTGTATCTTTTTATTCCTTATGGTTACTCTCAATAAAACAGTAAAAAAATATAAAAAGAGCCATATATATTCTTATATCTTTGAAAATAATGAAGTTCTTGTCCATATATTAGGTAATTACGTTCTTGGTCAATTTTGACCCACCCCATATATAAAGAAAATCATTTAACGAACCCCCTCCTCTGCATTGCAAAATGCTGGTGAAAATTATTATATCGTGCAATGGTATATAACATATAAATATATTAAGATAACCTTTAAAGATTATTAAGGAAGTTAAAAAACATTTTTTGTTGGAATTAGGTATAATATTACCATTTTATTATTTAATACTTACCTCTGGTTCAATAATAACTGGCTTCAGAGTAGCGGCATCACGATTATCATATTCATCAGGCAGTATACCTTTGCCAAGTTTTAAGTGTTTTGCTTGCTCTGCCGGTTTTTCAACAAGTTCTGCCTTCTAAACATATAATAGACGACACATTTTATGGCACATAGTTATATATTTATATCGAATAGATAACACAATATAAGAAATTGTAAATGTACCTTTGGAATGCCATTATTCTGGGAAGGCAACTCTACCTCTTTTTTTCCACTATCTAAAATAGGTTTCTCCATCTTATTTGGTATTTCCAATTCACGGGCAAAATCTGTAGGCTTAAATTCTGATTTTTCATATTTTTCTAGTACGGGTCTTTCATAGTCTGGTATTTCTGGGAGCTCTTCATATTTAGCCTTTTGTTTTGGTTTGGCTTTTGTCTTTGGTTTTGTCACTTCGGGTTTGGCTTCATCTTTAGGTTGAGCAATTGATGTTTTACGCAGTTTTGGTAATTCTTCTACAGGTTTCCTTTCCTCAATTACCTATTTTATGAAGTTTCCAATATAACAAAAAAAATAAGATGGACGACAGACATATGTACATATAATATATATATATATAAAAGGATACAACGATATTTATAAATGTAAAGATTATCGGCGGACCTTAACAAATATTTTCTCATCTAAAAGTAAAACTTAAAATGAAGTTAATAAGCAGCGGAAAGTGAGTCAGAGATATATATATATATAATTTTTTTATATACATATATGTTTTTTAAATATTAATACTTATACAGAGAAAAAATATGATGTAGTTTTGTGAATAAAATTTGTATGTTATTGGATCAATATAAATAAGAGAAAGTAGAATAATAAATTAGCAATATTCCTTTCTCACCTTTGAAGTTTTTCGCTTTTCAGCTGGCTTGAGCTTAGATGTCTCTTCCTTTAAGGCTTGTGGATTCTTACTATCAACCTGCTACAGCGGCGAAATAATTTTTCTTATAGGATTTTTTAAGGGGCTTTTGGGACTTTAAGCAAATGTAATAAGCAGGCTCTAGTGTAACTTTCAGAGTAATTTTTTTTTGAGTACTCACTTCCTCTGGTTTCGTTTCAATGATTGATGAGCGTCGAGAGCCTATTTTAGTTTCCCCAACCTTTTCACATTAAAAACATACATAAAATACAAAATTACACAGAAATAATTGAATACATTATAAATTTAAACTTGCCGCTAAGGATGATCTCGGTGATGATGATACTTTAGTATTTTCAATGGAGATTTCTTCATGCGATTGGACCATTGACTGCCGACGTAGCTCTGACGAGAAGACCTCTTCTTCATCACATACCATACTTGCCTGGGTCAACAACAAATATAAATACAAAACATTTAACATTTAACATAAAATAATATATTTATATTAATAATTAATTATTTCACTATTTTCTTTTAGTTGGTGTCAATAAAAATAACTCTGTAAAAATAATTGAGTAATTAAAAAAGTCTAATTATTTATAGGGTATTATGAACTGACCTAATATTATATAAGACCCCGGACTTCAATATAAATATACTTTTATAAGATTAATAACATTTGGAAAACATTAACACCACACCGAAGTCCCAAATTTTTGTGTTTCTCCTGATAGTTATGTATGATATTACATCTTACCTTACGATCAACTTTCTTCTGTACTGTTTCTTCTCTACTTTGTTGCTGTAAATGGAATATATATATAATTTTGTATTAAATATACGCTTTATAATATTTATTCAATAATATTTTATTCAATATATATATATATACAATAGACATGCATTTAGTTAAATTGTTGGTGGTCTTTTGAAACGGGCAATTTAAACGCAGAAGCAATTTTAAAGTCCTTTGAAATTTTACCTTTTCTGGTTTTACGGTAATATCATCTGTATTGGATAAAATTGTTTCCCTTGGTTGTGTTTTTATATTTTTTTTTTCAGTCTTTACATCTGGTTTCTTAGAATCAAGATCTTTTTCTTTTATCTTTTTCTCTTCTTCGTTCACTTTATCCGTTTTGGTCATTTTAATTTTCTTTGAATCATGGTCGTTCTCTGGTTTCATCTGCTTCGTTTCTGCCATCTTTTCGTTTTCTCCGATCACTTTAACTGTTTTAGTGTCGGTAATTGGTTTGTTGGTGTTTGCTACACGGTCTCTAGATTTGTTTTCCTCTTCTTCTAGCTTCTTAACATTTTTGTCTTTGACGACATCTGCTGGTTTCTCATGCTCCAATTCAGGCTTCTTTTTCGAATTTTGAACCTCTTCGTTTAGGATGTCGCCAGATTTAGGTTCTTCTGTCGATAGGGGGAGTTTGGGTTTTACTTCTAACTTTTCTTTAATATTCGTGCTCAGCTTTATTTCAGTTTCTTTTTCTGCTTCTACGTCTACGTCTTCCATTTTAATTGATTCTTTTTCGTCAATCTTTATTTATGCATTAGTTGTGATCAATTTGTTGAGTTTGTATATAGTGTATTGGTTATTGACGGGTGTAAAATATGATTATTGTAAGAATAATAAGAAATGTATATATAAGTATTTAAAAATATTCGAAATATTATATTAGTTTTAAACAAGACAAAAAATAATCCTGAGTTTATTTGTTATAATTACAATGATATGTCATTGCATATAAATTTAACGTAATTTTAAAGTTTTCTTAAAAGTTAAAAAATTTGTTCAATACCTTTTGCTGCTTTTCTTTTTCATCCTTTTGTTTCTTGTTTTCCTTCTGCTGATCTTCTTCTTCCTTTTTCTTGCTACCTTTCTCAACAGTTATTTTACAAGTTGATTCATCTTTGCCAATTTCATTGCTAACAATGACTTTATAATTGGAAGTATGCTCCGATTTGGCACTGCTAAATGTTAACCGAGCCGTCGTACCATCAAAAGTGGGAGTTATATCTTTGGTTTCGCGGATTAATGTGCTACCTTTGTACCATTCAATTTTACACTTTCGATCGGACTTTTTAAGGCTAACTAGTAGCTCAAAAGTCTTTAATTCCATGATCTTTTGATCAACGAGTTTTCTGGATATTGTCGGTTTTTCAGGCTTGCTTTCCTCTTCGGGAATATCAATGAGAGTAACAATTTGAGAGACAGCCTCGCCTTTCTCATTGCTAGCCACCAATTTGTAAGCACCCTTGTCACTCTCTTGGACATCATTGATCTCTAGTTTAACTTGGAACTCTCCATCCTTGGTTTGTTCTACAAGGTATAAATGTCTCTGGCTCTCTTGAACCGTATTAGTTTCCTTGTACCACGTACATTTTGGTTCAAACTTGGATGCAACTGTACACTCAATAACGACTGTCCGCTTTTTAATAATCTTTATAATCTTTGGTTTGTCTTTGATAACGGGAACAACTTTGGAAAGTATAAATTTAATTAATTAATTAAAATATATTTTTTATAAAATAAAATGGATTCAATCTTAGAATATCTATAAACAGTTTATTAAGAAAGATAGCTAACTTTGCAACTATGACAGCTTGGGGTATTTATGACAGCTTCAGTATATAGTCGACAGACAGAAGTCAAATTAAAAAAATAATACCTTATATGTGCGTATATATTTAAAAAAAAAAACCAAAACCCAAGTGTATAAATATTGATATAATTATTCAGTTAGGTTTTTGATACGATTCCTATGTCAGCATTAAGTTATTTGTATAAATGTAATTCTACAATCATTAAAACTGGTCATATCTCGAATTAGTAAAACGATGGTTCCTACACAGATAATAATTATTCTAGAAATATATGGAATATTCTTGATTTTAGCATACGATTTCTTTTAATTTTTAACTATGAATCGGATTTAATAAAACTACAAAAATCTGTACTAAAACAAAATTTTGATTACAACGGGTAACTTTTCTGAATTCTCGTTCGGGGTATATAATTTAACAAAATTTGTAAACCTATAAATGCAGATTAAAAGAAAAATTATTTCACAACGAAGTTTAAGATTTGTAAGTATTACAAATTTTCGGTCGGGAAAAAATTGTCAATACTCTTCCCAAAGCGATAACTTGTGATCGGTATACTCGTACATTTTAACTATGGGACTATCTTAAGCAGATTCTCAAACCTGAATATACACTCAGGTTTAGTAGTAATCGCTACTGTACTATCGATGCTACGTTAATAATACCCTCTGCATGGGTAGAGTTTTGAATTTTTTTAAATCCTTTTTTGTACTTACTTTCTATATTTAATGTTAGATTCGCATTCAACTCGCCCAATGTATTCTTAATGTTGCATTTATATAAGCCAGAGTCCTCCAGCTGTGGATCCAACAGCTCCAATTTAATATAGTACTGATCACCACGTTGTTCCATTGACATTTTCAATTTGTTACTTTCTTTGATCACATCTCCGTTCCGGAACCAAATTATGTCTGGCTTAGGATCTGCTTTGACCTTGCACTCCATGATTACCAATTGGCCATTATTTTCGGATACAATTCGTGGCTTTTCTACGAATGTAGGGCCCTCCCCCTCGGGCTCTGGCTCAGCTTCGATGTTTAGATTAAGATTAGCATTTGATTCGCCATATTCATTCTTGACGTTGCATCTGTAAGTGCCTCCATCTGTTGCTCCAGGATCCTATATACAAAAATATTATAATAAAAATAAAATTAAGAAAATCAAATGGACGAGTTTGGTCGCCTTTATGAACCCGGTACGAAAAGCTATGTAAGTTATATAAACACGAAATGTGTGTCATCATGATTTGTATCAGCAATGGTCTAAGGTGTGTGTACGTAATGCTTTCATGCGAGCTAGAACAAGGTTAAAATAATATCTATATAAATTTTTCACGTTTTGTCTCAACTCAATAATTGACTTTAATTGTTTACTAATGTCTGAAAATTGCAACTTTATTTACTACGATCTTCATAATCAGGTTGACTTTGGACCCGATATCGTGATGTACGCCGGATCTTGGACCGAATCGCGTGATCGGGGCGGACCGGAGCAAGGGGACTTTGACAGCCTATAAAAGGAAAGAGGAAAGCCGTGCTACGAAGTCAGTCCAGAGACATATTTCGGTACTGTGCAACGACGAACGTGGACGATGAACGGGCGAATTTCTTCGAGATACGGAGGTCCTGGAGTCCTTGTGTGGAGATACGACAACTAGACTAGGGTGTGCGGACGCCAGTTCGCCGAAAGGCTTAAGGTGTGGAGACATTAGTTCTATCGTCTCGAGGCTACCCTCCGGCAGATCTGGGTGTGGCACCATTAAGTCCTACAAAACCCCCACTGATGTTGATTGAATTGGTCTGCAGCCTCATTGATGCCGATATTTAATAAGTTTTTTTGCAAATATTTTAATTATATATTAATATAAGTACTTTCTTACCTTTATTTCCAATGTCAGTTCATATGTGTCCTCCGCAATTAAATTCGTATTTATTTTAATCTTTTTACTCTTCTCCACTAGAGTTTGACCCCTAAACCACGTGACAGTTGGTTCAGGCTTCGCCTTGCACTTACACTTCATTGTGATCAGTGTACCAGATTCATTTGGAATTATCCTCGGCTTTTCGATAAATGATGGCGCAAAACCATTGGCATCATTAGCACCTGTGTTTGTTTTAAAAATATCATTGGGTATAAACATCATTACTAATTGTGAATTGGAACACAATACAATTTAATGATTTGATAGTTACTTTTAGCATTGTGAAGGAACGTAAAAAGTATACCGATTATTATTCGTAAGCAAAATAGCGATATTAAGCAAGTATATATATGTGCATAAAGATATTCTTCGAAAATTTAGTTAAATACATTATGAACAAAAGATTATCGATTTGAGATCTTGTTTATAAGTTGAAGGTCATTAATCTTAAAGGTAAATATAAAATATTAGTACCGTAAAACCTGTCGATAAACAGAAAATTGCAGTAATATTTGAATATATATATAAATAGAAATAGACATAACTAATATTTTAATGGGGCTTGCTAACAACATTTTTAACACCTTCTTTGCGCTACTATTATCATTTTGTATATTATATTTTTAGATTACATTAAGGTAGAAATATAACAAGTAATACCTTGAAAGTTAAGCGCTATGTTAGCATTACTTTCTCCATACATATTAATTGCGTTGCATCGATAGTTCCCGCCATCCTCTTTTGTCGGATTTTGAATTTCCAGAGTGAGAATATAACTGTCTTTTGAGATTGCTTTACGGGTCATTTTGGTTCTTTGATTATTTGGTATTTCTCTATCCGAACAATACCAGACAATGTCCGGTATGGGATGTGCTTCCAATATACATTCCATGATGAGTATATCCTCTTCTTGACGGATCGTTGGTTTTTTAGGAAATCGTGGCGACTTGCCATCGGGAATTCTGTATTAAGTTTGGAATGAGTTGGTCGAAAGTTATCGAGATATTTGGTTTTCGATTGTGATTTTCTTACTTTTTCGATCCGCTTTCGAAATTTAGATTAATTGTTGCAACACCAGTGCCATGTATATTTTTCGCTAGCGCGCGATATTCACCTTGATCGGTGGATACTATACTACTTATCTCGAGGCATGCCAAGTGATATAGTTTCTGATCCATTGTCAATGACATTTTGTAGCGTTTGCCGTCATCGCTAAGTATAGTCTCGCCATGGGACCTTTATGTGAAAATAGGTTTTGGATTTTATGAAACGTATTTAAAGAGTGCCATATTTAGTTATATATTTTTCATATATATTTTCTACATTTATTTTAATTTAATGCTGCAGGGTCCCTGCTACCATGTATTCGGGACGAATTTTTTGATTTGTTTTTATATAATAAATATAAATTGCTTTTCGTACCATGTCACTGTTGGCTTGGGATCTCCTACACATCGACACTCGAATGTAACATTTCCGCCATCTTCGCTTTGACGTATTACTGGACGTTCGGTAAATGTTGGCTTAATGCCTTCAGCACTTTCGGGAACTGGAGCTTCATCGCCTATAGAAGTATCCATGATATATACTCAGTTTAAAATATGACAATGTCATAAATTCAGTTTCAAAACACAGCACAAACATACAATATCAAATATTTTTAATATTGTTAAATAGCTTAAAGTGTACCATACATTTATACATATACTATTCTTAAATTTGTTCAATAAATTAGTGCTCTGTCCATATTGTATCATATTTACTAAATCAGTCAGCTCAGTCCCAAATACGTTCTCCATTAATCGCTTTATATTTTTTAAATTTAAGTTTCTATCCAAAAGTGTATTATATTTGTATTTGTTATTTATATAAAACGCTTTAAGTCTAAATATTATTATTATTATTATTATTATTATTATATTAAATCTGGTCACAGTTTTTGCTTGATGTTTAAAGAAGTTGTACTTCATCCTACAAATCCGACTTGAGAATGAAGTAATTAACTGAACTACTTAAACAAATACTAAGAACTCAAATTAAAATATAAAAAGCGTAGTTCCATTAACTACTTGATGGTACCGTTAATGGAATCTCAAGGACAGTATTTAAAAATAAAAAATATATATTTTTTTTTTGCTGATTCGAGGTTCTTAGACGGCTGATTTAATCAATTATTATGCCAAACACACCTGATCCTGTCCTATGTCAAGAGAAGCTAGCTGTTATTATTGACGTAATGTTTCGGATTTTGTATCCAAATTTCTCGTCAGCACTAAATCAACAAGAAACGTCAGTGCGTCGAATCAAAAAGAAAGTATTAGACAAACAAAATATATATATGTATGCATTATATAGATAAAGCAATATTGGGCATTGTTGATCAAGAACGAAAGCGTTATTTGATATTTCTGAATAATGAATAATCAATGATATTACTTTTAAATTACATTATCTACTGTTAAACTTACTATCAAAATTCAGGCTTATTGTTGCATTGCTTTCTCCCAACTCATTTTTTGCATTCACTTTGTATTTGCCAGCATCCTCAACAGTGACATTAATTATTTCAAGTGTTGCAAAATATGAATGGACGTCTTTGTCAATAGTTAGCTGAGAACCAGATACAGAAATCTTTAACAATTTTAAGGTTTTTTAGAGTTAAGTTATTAACCTTTTGTCTCACTGATTCCTTAACAGGTGTTCCATTATGATACCAAATTATGTTTGGTATAGGATCAGCATTAACGCGGCACTCAAATAAGAGCCTTTTACCATCTTCTTCCTGCCGTATGGCGGGCTTTTTCGCGAATGTCGGCGCGAAACCGTCGATTTGTCTGTTGAAACATAGAGGTAAGTTATCAGTTTTATTTAAATATTATTGAGGGAAAGTAATATTTAAAACATAACTATAACGCGATTGATTAATATAACAAACATGCAACATAATCATTTCTCAGGCTGTAATAATGTTTTCTAGTATATTTAAATTTATTTTAATGTTCTTTAAATAGACGCTAATGTACATAGGTGGTTGACGGTCGCAGAAAAATTCTCACTCATGGGGTTGACTTGGTTTTCAGCCGAAACGTGTTTGGAAACCCGTTCTATATATGTATATGATCTGTGTGTGAGATTGGCATTTAGTTTAGTATCGATTTCCGTAAATTGAAAGTAATTGAAATAGACCCCGAGTTCCGCTAGACCCTTTCTAGTAAGCCTGACATTGTGGAGTTTGGGCTTTCGTTCTTAAAATTCTAAAATAATACCGGTTCACCATTGCCCATTGCCAAATCAATATTGCTTTCTACACCTTTGCAGATGGTATTATAATGTTGTCAATATAAAAGTCCGAATTTCCGAACGAATTTTTACAAAAATAGTTTTTTCTATTAACATGCATGACACAGATGAAACACCTAATAAATATACGTCTTGAGATCTATTTTACTTACCCATGGTTTTCAAGAAGTATAAACTTTCCCTCTATTTTTAATCAACCCAAATTAGTAATTTGAATTGTAGGTATAGAAAAAGATAATAAGCAATTATATAAATTATAGCGGTGGTTCATGCTGTAGCTTTTGTTATTATTTAAAATGCAACAAATTTCGACTACTATATTTTAAAAGGAATGTTCGAATTATTTATTGAGATAATGGCTTACTTTTCTTTAGGTTCGTCAGCAGCTAACCAAGTATTAAAATAAAAAAAATTTAATATTTAAATATTATTTTAATTAATATATTTAAATATATACATATATACTCGTATATGCATATATCGAAAGTTTTTTTTAAAGAAAAAGTAACAAAAAGATTTATTTTAATCCCCTTTTATGCTCATATAAAAATCTGTCTAATATATTTATATTATATTTATAAACATTATTGAAGTAATGTTATTTTTATTATACAAGGGTATATGGGTATGCGATTTTGCTAAAGACCACATTAAAAATTTACGAATTCCCTTATGCAGATCATGTCGGTTTGAGCTCAAACATGAAACTTCATTGCATTGTTGCATTTCTACAGAACTTATAGAATATTGTTTTTCATGTCTATTGGAGTAATAAATTCGGCGATTAATGCACGCTTAAGGCCATTAGAATTCAACGGCGACGATGAAAGCGTATTGCTCTTTTAATTTAAGATATCCCAATGTCGTGCTCACTCAATTATTTTATTTCATTTCGGGTTTATTCGTAATATTTTATAACTTTACTTTAGAAATAAAGAACCAAAAGCACTTTCTATAAATTTATTTTAAAAAAATCATACTTACGTGTGAAATTTAAATTAATTGAAGCAGAAACTTCTCCCGACTTATTTTTCGCTTTTACTTTATAAAGACCGGCATCGGTTTCAACCACGTCATCGAGCTCTAATACTACAGTATATTTATTGTCGTTGACGGGTTGTATTTTAAATTTGGTTCGACCATCCTGTTCGAGTTTATTATCGCTCCGAAACCATTCAATATCCGGTTTTGGCGATGACACTAGCTGGCACTCAAAAATTAATCGATTGCCGTCATCCTCCTGATGTAGTTGTGGCTTTTTAACAAAGCTGGGAGCGAAATCTTCAGCCACCCCCATGCTGAGGGTTTATCCTTAAGCTTCGTCTTCAACGGGTATGGCTCTATTTGGTCTATAAGAGTATTGCAAATAGGTCATAGAATAGAATATGAATAATTGATTATAAAAGTTATTTTGATTACGATTATTATATACGAATGAATACGAAATATTCGATAATAATTCATCGGACAAATAAATAATTTTAATTTTTCTTCAGAATTTATTGCGTTCTTACATCTTTTTCTTAATACAAGACCGAAAATTCTAAAAACAAGATTAATCAATTCAATTTAAAAACAACAAATCTTACATATGAAAGATTTAAGTTTTTTGTTCTGAATACGGGCCAATACCAATATTAATAATCTTGCATACTAATGCCTATAATTCTGTCGTTTCAACTAGCCCTAACATAGTTGAAAACCTAAAATTAAATTTCTTTATTAAAGCACAAACAAAATTAATATTTTGTGGTATTACAAGAAGTTTATTTATTTCAAGGCGGACTGACGGACATAGCTAAATCGACTCGTTTGATTATGTTGAAATATAATATATCTATATCTTATGGATTCGGAAATGCTTTCTTAACTACTTCTGACTAAAACAATAATACTGTGCCAGGGTATAAAAATAATTTCTGCTCCGCTATTTTTACATATTTTCAAATTCTCGATGATATGTAAAATTCTTTAATATTTTAAAATTTCCCATTTAATATTATGAAAATCGGATTCCCAAATATATAGCTTCTATATGACCGATCGGTAAATGTAGGGAAAAAATCAAAGATTACGATATTTTCGTGATCAAATGATTACGATTTTATGACCAATAATCTTATATTTTAATCGATCTGAGTCTGTTTTTTAGTCCGTATTAATTTGTAATTTCGGAAGATACAAATTTATAAAAAAAAATTAGTTTACGTGTTTATTATATAATAATTAGCAGTGAATCTATAATATCCGATTTAATTCCAGCCCATTTGTTTAAAGGTTAGGTTTTCTTTCTAGTTTATATGTGTGATCTAAGAAGAAAATAAAGGTGATTTTTGGGTAGACAAAAGCCAAATAGCTGTTTAACTTAAATTCAATACACATTTTTGGTCATTTCCAAGCCTATTTAATCCCCTTATATTTAAACTAAATTTGATATAAGCTAAATCATATTTCAGATTTGATAAAGTAAAAAATTAAATTAAAGTGAAAAAATTTAATTTATTTAAAAAGAGCTTACAATAATATATAACATAACATTTAACACCAATTTCTACCCAGATTTTATTTGTGTTGCACACGAACCCACCACTAATGGAAAATGGAAATTCGATCGCTGTTTTTCACTCCCCCTCATTCAGCAGAAATGAGTGTTGTTAATGGAAAATACATTTTTACTGAATAAACGAAGAAATTTTCTTATATATTGCATGTTTATTTTTAGGTCGCAATCACCGCGCACCGGCTGTGTATGTACAACATACAGAAAATACCTAAAATACTACTCACATCTATAATTTTATTTATAAATGTATCCGTATATACATATATAAAGTACTCAGATCAAGCAGATTTGAATCGAAAAATATTGAATAAGAAGTTTAAGCAGAACTGATACTTTACATTTTAAATCATGTAAACTATTTTAGCATATATTTTGTGCAAATAGCAATGTTCACTTAATTTAATTTTCTAGGTACAAGTTTAGTAAAATCCGTCTTCTATGACCTATTTTTTTTATTTTAGTGACACACAAACACGTTTAAATAAATGTTTCTTAATTTTCACCACTGTTTTTTTGGGACTTTTCTTGATAGCCTTTCTATTTTTATTTTTATAAAACAACATATTACACAACTTCTTCTTAGAAGATCCCATATACATATATTATTGGTCAAACTGTATTGTTTTCTTTATTAATTATTTTTGTAACTATAAATCTTTTATTTATTTAGAGGATGTCAATATCTTAAGCTTCAACTGGATCTGCATCCTGTACCCAGTATTCTCAGTGCACGAAAATATTATATCTTTTAAGTTTCACTTCACTTTTTTGTAATATTTCTTTCAGTCTGAAAAAACTTTGAGCCAATTGTAAATTGTATATCCGCATGGATACGGATCCATTTTTTGTCTCCGTTCGTGTAAATAAATTCATATGAGAATGAGCAAGCTTGTTTAAAAATAACTATTGGTTTTTGCTGGACGGGAAAATACATAAGGCTATATGAGATTTATTTATATAAAAATTAGATAAACCTTAAACCGAACGAAAGGAATTATCTACACAGTTTACTGTATTATTCATTTATGTATTATATATCCTTGAACGTTGAATTTTATACAATAGTATAGTATATCTCTTGTCTTGAAAATATTTGTACATACAACTAGGCTACAGATAACACAGTTCCGAGCGCAGCACCGATTTTTTTGTTAGTTTTTCTGCGAAAACGAAGCAAACTCCACGAGCTTTTGACTATTACTGGCGGATCCGAACGAAAAATTTTTCTCTTGGGATCAGCAGCAAGACCAAAGGCATTAGATTCTAAGGCGCAGACGCGATCTAGTTTTATTTATAATACCCACTACTAAGGCAGGTGATATTGTTTATTCATTCTTTATAAACATACATAAACCAAATTAAGCAGAACTCATCATTTAAAAAATAATTTAAATCACCAAGCGTGATCTTCTTTTACTACTAAGCTACTCTAAAGCAGGTTATATGGTTTATCCATAATTTAGAAACATATCGGATATTGTTAGCCTGTGCATAATAACGAAAAGGATTTAACATTAAGTAACTATCATCATCTAAAAAATAATTTTAAAAATCTTCCAGACTCCCATCTCCCAGGTCTTGTTTTATATACACATCATATAATACCCACTATTAAAGCGGTTACCCCTAATCAATAAACATATCCGATATTGTTAACTTGTACCTGATATAGTAAAGGATTTAAAGGCCGTACACGCACAGTATAAAGGGGCTATGGATACCTTGGTCACGCCCACAACAAAGGCTGAGCCAGCGGTGCCCACGGCTGTCTACGCATCTGGCTCTGCCATCACCAACTCCGCCATGCCTATATGTTAACGCTCATCTGTATAGATGCAAAATTTTGTTTTATTAAAAAAGTGTGTAGTTTAAAAAAAAAATGTAACTTTTAGATTCCCCGGCGATCGAAACAATGCTTTAACATAGCTCAGAGTAAAATTGTATGTCAAAACTAAACTTTTACTCGTTAATAGGAAAACGGGGTCCAATTCTTAATCGGTATTGTACAATGGAGTCGAATTCTTTATATTAAATAAAAACGGATTCCCATCGGTAAGTAAAAAAAAAACAGAGTAAGTCAAGAAATATGATCTCTTTTACTCTCTGCTCTCCGACGCCGGCCCCTCTTTGAAAGATGATCAGTGTTGGCATTGGTAAGTCTTAAAGAAATAAATAAGGAAATAGTAAAAATTGGGAAAAGATTCAAGATAAGATGTTTTCAAAAGCATAAATTAAGACAAACTCGATGGAAAATAGTCGGTTTTTTAATTTATCCCGCGTGTTTCAAAACGCTAGATCTAGTGAGAAAATCGATATATTGGCGATATTTGAATTTTTGGATTTTTAGTCTTCGTAGACAAAGAATATAAACGTATAAAAGCAACAGTGAAACTTTTAAATTTTTTAAGGTCGGAAAATTGTTCAATGCGTTGCAAACTTCCTATTAAAAACCAATGGGTATACAAATTTGTATGTAAAGGCTAAGATGCTAGAAAGTATGCTAAGTCTGAAGTTTGGGTATCCTATAAGTAGACATAAATAATGAATCATAATCATAAATAATGAATGAAGTCACAACCAGCTTTAAGTAAAACATCGTAATAAGTAAAACAACATAATAAGTAAGAAACTAATAGTTAAAATATATTAATAATAATAAAAATGAAAGTATTAGTTATTACTATATTGTCTTAACGCTTACATAGAGAATAACTTTCAAGTATAGGTGGCGCCATCAAACTTGAGTGACAATAAGGTGAGGCGCCATCTAACAATGAATTTAAGTGTGTCTGTGTAAAAATTTACATATGAAATTCGAGTGTCAATACCAGCCATCTTACAATGACCTTTACTATTTCCATGTGGAAATGAAAGTTGAACTTATTTTAAAGATTAAGCTTTGTATATCTTTTCTATAAATATTTGTAATACGTAAATGATTTTTTGGTAAAAAAAAACAGGGATCGCAAAAAAGAGTTATTAGTGTAATAAAAATCAAAACCGTACATATTTTCGTGGTATGAAAGACTTTTTATGAACAGGACAAATTTATATACAACATTTTTATTTTTC
>JAEIIG010010331.1:0-26989 GCA_018904695.1 Drosophila parvula | reverse complement strand
CCAGTACAAATTTATCAAATGCATGATTTCAAGTACCAGGCGCTCAGAATGCAGCAGGAGTATTCCAAAGAGAGAAAATATATATCATAAATAACTAAATAATTAGCCAATACACAAACCAAAATGTGATTATATCGCTGGTTATTAGTTTATATAGCCAATATACAAACCATAAGATGTTGATTTATTTAATAAATGTATAATTATGTATAATATTTTTGCCAATACACAAACCACAATGTAATTCCTACCGCTAGATGGTGCTTTATTTACAATGTATTTTAAGTTATTATATTATTTAGCTTCTCCGACACGCCATTGACACAACCATTCGCAAACTCTTTAAAATTTAAAATATTATCTATAATATTTATAAATATTTTTATATTTAAAATTATTATTTTAGCAAAGATTTTCAGCAGAAAAAAACAATCATTTTTAATAATAATAAATCTAAAATTTAATTTAAACAAATAATTCATAAGTCATACCATAAATCAACCAAATTTTTGTGTGTGTACCATTAGAAAGCTTTTGGCGATTGGCGAAAGCTGTGAGGTATAAGCTCCGCCATATGATCACCACTCTGCCGACTTAGTTTATAAACAACGCTCGCCGGCAACAGTTCAGAACCCTCGGAACCTGCGGTATATATAGCGAGAAACAGGCGTGACAGCGTGCAGCGTTCATATGTAATTGCTTATCACAGCGAGCTTCCCGAAATCGTTATGTTCTCATCGCTCCAGTGACAGCGACATCAACATCCCTTTGGCCCCCTACGAACCCTCCTGTTTACGTAAGCCAATTCAATTGTATTTCGACGTTTAACGAACGCTTTAGCTGAGAGAGCACATTCATCAAAAAAATATACGAAATGCGGCTACTGGCGAGACACGCGATTCGGCTGTTGGGCCAGGAGAACGGACGAGGTGGTGGAGCAGTAGTAACGGCAATCCGGCTGAAGGCCACAACCGGTTCATTGAAGCTGGCCACGGCAAGTGCTCAGGCACTGGAGCAGCCGGAGAAACAGGTGCAGAGAAAGGTGTGTGTAGTACTCGCCATAACTCCTGCAAAGTTGCCATTTGTTCAATCTCAAATTCTGCAGAACTCACCGTTGACGGATTCGTTTGGACGACACCACACCTACCTGAGGATCTCTCTCACTGAGCGCTGCAACCTGAGATGTAAGTTTTTCAGCCAACAAACCTTCAAATCCTACCGCAACCGGTGGGCGCCATGTTTTTATCCTTATCAGTATTATGTTTATATACATACGTAAAATTGTTATGTTTGATAATGGTCGACCTGAAGTGGATTTCCACCTTGATTGAATTTTGTGGCGAAATTCGTGTCTTACAATATGGCACAGCAGCGGTGGCAATAATAAAAGCTATGCTACCTGTAATTGATTTTTTGCTTACCAAATTAGTATAGATGTTCTAATTTGATTTCTGGCTTCAATTGCACTAATCGTAGTACCTTTCGCGACTTTTTTGATGGCTCAATTCAAGTGCTATTTACACTTCATAACTGATAAATGATAATGTACTCGATTGATTGCCAGAAAATTCCATTCCCTCAAAGTATTCCTTAATGAAATTTTGACTAAAGTATTAGGCAAAAGTATACATCAAAAACACTAAAGTTTATTATCTGTATGTGTCGGAGATAAGTCCATTAGATAGTAAATAAAAGAGACGCAATTATGTTATATTTTCAAGGTTTTCCTGTTACTCAAGCATTTAAAATAATAATAACCCTCAAAGTACCCTTTAAACAGCCCACTTTTCCGCCAATTAAATTCACTAACAAGCAGACAGAAATTAACGTCAAGTTTAATATTTCAACCGAATTGAAGCCACCCTTTAAATATAATATTTCCAGGTGACTACTGCATGCCCGCCGAGGGCGTTCCCCTGCAGCCCAAGCAGAATTTGCTGACCACCGAGGAAATCCTTCGACTGGCCCGAATTTTCGTGGAGCAAGGTGTGCGTAAGATACGCTTGACCGGCGGTGAACCCACAGTTAGAAGAGACATAGTGGATATAGTGGCGCAGATGAAGGCTCTGCCGGAGCTGGAGCATGTTGGCATAACCACCAATGGACTGGTACTCACCCGCCTGCTACCTCCACTTCAGAGAGCCGGCTTAGATTCGCTCAACATCAGCTTGGATACGCTGAAGAGGGATCGCTTCGAGAAGATAACACGGCGGAAGGGATGGGAGCGTGTCATAGCTGGCATTGATCTGGCCGTTCAGCTGGGCTACACTCCCAAGGTCAATTGTGTCCTTATGCGCGACTTCAATGAGGATGAGATCTGTGATTTTGTGGAGTTCACCAAGGATCGTCCTGTGGATGTGCGCTTTATAGAATACATGCCCTTCTCGGGTAATAAATGGCACACAGAGCGGCTGATATCGTACAAGGATACCCTGCAGGCTATTCGGCAAAGGTGGCCGGACTTCCAAGCCTTGCCCAATGGACCCAACGACACCTCCAAGGCGTACGCAGTGCCCGGATTCAAGGGCCAAGTGGGCTTCATCACCTCGATGACGGAACACTTTTGTGGAACCTGCAACAGACTTCGGCTAACTGCCGACGGAAATATCAAGGTGTGTCTGTTTGGGAACAAAGAGTTCTCCTTGAGGGATGCCATGCGGAGGGAAGACATATCCGAAGAGCAGCTGGTGGATCTCATTGGAGCGGCAGTACAGCGCAAGAAGCGACAGCATGCAGGTGAGTTTGAATCCCGTATTAAACGTAGAACGACTTCAGAACTTGGCTCCTCCTTCGCAGGCATGCTCAATTTGTCTCAGATGGAGAATCGGCCCATGATACTCATTGGAGGCTAGTAGACACACCACATTCTCTTCTCTCTCCCATTGCAGGTGCTGCTCCACTGCTCCATCATCACCATCATCTCTATCATTATCCGTACCATCTTGCAGTACCAAGGCAGCAGCTTCAGATCAGAAACTGCAGCACCAGCGGCCATCTCACCCATGTCAACGCCCAGGGCAAGGCCCAAATGGTGGATGTGGGTGCCAAACCTTCCACCACAAGATTAGCTCGAGCCGAGGCCACTGTCCAGGTGGGCGAACATCTCACAGAGCTCATAGCCGCCAACGAGCTGGCTAAGGGAGATGTTTTGACGGTGTCCCAACTGGCTGGCATCATGGGAGCCAAGCGCACCTCAGAACTCATTCCCCTGTGCCACAATATCAGCTTGTCCTCCGTCAAAGTGCAGGCCACTCTTCTGAAGAGCGAGCACTGTGTCCGGCTGGAGGCATTCGTTCGCTGCTCCGGCCAGACTGGCGTTGAGATGGAGGCCCTGACCGCCGTCTCTGTGGCTGCCTTGACCGTCTACGATATGTGCAAGGCCGTTTCCCATGACATCTGCATCACCAACATCCGGCTGCTGAGCAAAACTGGTGGAAAGAGAGACTTCCAACGGGATGAGGCAGCCGAGCTAAAGGTTGAATGATTCAAACTGCTACTGACTGACTGGCTTAGTTCAAGAAACCGAACAGGGAATGGAAAATATACTAATGCTTATAAGACTCACCTAATTATTAGTTTGCGAGCCTAATAAGACAGACAACTAATTGGAATGATTACTTAAAATTAGAGGAATTTCCCATACTCTTTTCCCTTTCTGTTAATGGACATGGTTCTTTTAGATCTATTATAAGTGTTATCCTATGAAAATTGTATGAAAATAAATACATGAATTGTTACTCAATTGGGTATATACTATACTACGAACGAAGCTTTAATATAAAATGTAGGAGAACATAAAGAATGCTTCTTCCAATTTTAAATATCTTTCGAACCAATACTAAAGCTTAAATCGGTGGTTCGCACGAATCTATATCGCGAGTGAGAAATGTTCTTAGCCCGGGCCTCTGCAGGAACATTAGCAAACTATTCCTCAGGAGCCACTATCCATTCTAGACAAAATTCGATCCCTCAATCCGCTTTGTAAATCTCCAATATATCACAACAAGCACTTTCATTTCATTTCAGAAGTTGAAGTTTTCGGTTCTCTCTTTAATTTCGTGGCCAGAGTGGGTTAAGTTTAAATGAAGGGGGAAATGGTGGGTGCGGGTGCTGGTGTGAAGGTGCGATTGGGGGCTTTGTGAGCTGCGCGCCTTAAGCTAGAATTACATACAACATTAGAAACGCTGAATAATCGCGGACTATTGCTAGCAAATCCTGGCAGAGTTCCCTCTCAACATAGACACAATAAATACGGGTGCGGGTGAGGTAGAGGCCCCTAGGACACCAGTACATTACGGATCTCCGCCTTGCCCTCGGAATCCGCGCCCTTCGCTCCCTCGGCGCCCAAATGCTCGCCGCGAATCTTGATGTTGTGCTCCTCCTTGAACTTGTTCAGCTCGCTGCCCTTTTTGCTCAGATCCTCGGTGACCATCGTGATGGTCTTGGCAATGAAGTCCTTGTTCTCTACCAGCTGCGGCAGAACCTCCTTCACGGTCCGTTCGCAAAGGACGCCGCCAATTTGCCGGAAGCACTTGCGTTCCGGATCCGCCGCCTGCAGGGTTTCGATAACGGTTCTGCCAGGGAAATGCAGGTGTTAATAAAGGTGTGTTTCAGCTGCAAAGCTGCCACAGATGGTCCGTAATCCGTTTGCCCATCTTCGGCCGCCGGGTGACTCACTTGTGCTCACGCAAATCCATCTCCAAGGTATTGAGACTGTTCGCCAAGTTGCGCTGGTCGTTCCGCAGCTGTTGAAATTGGGCCACAATTGCCTCCTGGCTGGGCCCCTGGCTGGCCGCTGCCTTCGCCGCTTCGGTGCTCATAGCGATGATCGTTAGATTAAACTTAAACTTAGGTATTAATTACTAATTAATACGATTAAACAGCCAAAAATTAATTTTCTTTCAAAATAAGTCGGCGAACACGAGGGTCAGGGCTGCTAACTCAGCTATATTCCTACTAGATCTAGCGTTTTTTAATGTCCAAATTCGGTATATATTGTAAAATGGCCAAAAATATACCACACACCAAATATACTGGCTGTGAGAGTCTGGTCACACTAATCCGTTACGTTTGTAGTTACGTTATTTCTTGAATTCGTAGTTCTAAAATCATTTTTAAACTACCTTTTTTCAAAAAGATTATTAGTAATAATATTAATCTTTCTTACTTTTTGTAGACAAATTTACTAAGACTTGGACTTTCGGTTTAGGTCAGCGTTGAATAAGTGTTTTAGGGCTTTTAGGTCCTTACTTTTGGTAAGATATTGAAGAAATTCTGGTTTAATAATATATTTTTAATATTCCTGTATATTTATTATAGCTTTTTGACAACCCCTTGATTTCTAAGTAGTTTATTTTTTTTTTATCCATATTTAAGAAATCAAACATTTCAAAATGAATTACCATTTAGTTTTCTAATTTTCCTAATTTTGAAATGAGAAACTCAGAAAAAGTTATTTCTACGACTATCTTATGGCCCATTCTTGATATCTTCTGATTTTCTCTGTTTGAGAATCTTTAATTGAATCATCTTGAAGATTTCACCAGACGTCATTCAGTGGCAGTCGTCATCAATCAACGGTGGTAGGCTTTGAGAGTCGTGTAAGGGTAAGGGTCCCATATAAGGCGGCGAATGCGTCGCTGGTGCTTATCAATTCAATTGAAGCGCTCGCTGTTATTAATAACAATAACCGTGCTTTATATTGACGCCCCAGAATAACCCTTCCCGAGATGAGTAATCCCGCGGGAAGCTCGGCGGCGTCGCGCTCTGGTTTCCATCTGCCGTTGTGGAATGCAAACAGAAACACACTCCTCAATTTACGATCATTAAAAACATATAAAATAATTTATTCTGCTTATTAATTTGTTTAATAAATATACAATATGTAAAACTGCGGGTTAGTCGCGCAAGTCCGCTCAAAAATATATGGTATAAAAAAGGACCTAGGTCGTGTAACTTTAACGCTGTGTTAGAAAACAAACAACACAGAAGAGGCACACACCGAACACAGGACACATTGACTTGGACTCGTTTTGGGTTAAGATTGCTCTGGCGAAGGCACAACATCGTTATCGTAATAATCGTTATCAGCGTGGCGATAGTTATTAGTCTAGAATTCCACTTCCATTAACACTTAAACACACAACGCTTTCGGTTAGGGTGGCTCGATTGGGTTAATAAAAAAGGTAATCCGAGGAACAAGTCTTCAACTGGTTTTTTACGCCCATAATTGGGGCTTTCTCAGTTGAAAATTTGATTAGATTTCAAGTTATTAAAGCACTGTTCTGGCTACCAAACATTTAAAATTAAAATGAATTATTTTTTTTAGATAAATGCCGACAGTTGGAAACTAAAAATTAATTTTTACTATAATTCTGTCAAGTAGATTGCAATTTAAGTTCTTTTTTTGGGAAACCAGAACAGATTATGACCTAGATTCTCGGGACACTGACGAAACACTGTAGTTTTCAAGGCAAATTGGCTTAGCACTGTCCGCAGATTACCTTCCGAGCCCTAAATCAAGCCACCCTATTCTAGGTAAATATAGATATAGATAAAACTGTAGAACATGCGACGAGGTTTGTGCTTGGCACTCGTAAAACTTCACTCCTCCTCCTCGAGAGACTCGAACTCGCTTACGACCAGCCGCCCGTCAGCTTGTGGAACATCTCCTCGTTCAGCATCTGGTTATTCTCCTTGGATCGCATGGACATGAAGATGTAGCCGCCGATAAACTCATGCACCACCTTGCAGTCGGCCGATTGGCAGGAGAATACGACGTTCTCGTCCTGCAGCTGGATCATCATGCACTTGATGCCCCAGTTCACGTTCCAGGCCTTCATCGTGTTGTAGCGCCAGGTCTTTATGTGATCTCCGGTGCTCAGGTCCATGCGCATGATCCTGTTATTGGCCACGCCCAACAGCTCTTCCTTCTTGTGGCCGTCGAACTTGATGACGAAGAGGGTGACGCCAAAGTCGGGCAGGGATTGCCAGGCCTGGATGTATTTCAGCTTGGCCTCCATCAGGGGCAACTGGCGGACGTTGGCATGGGCCTCCAGAATCCGCTGAACCGCCTTGCTGGAGAGTTTGCGCAGCATCTTTTGGGAAAGGTAATCCATGGGCTCCACGCTCCTGGGATTGATGGTGAGCGGAGCTCCTTGGGCGGGCTTCTGCATTTGGAGCAGGGAGCGAATGCTGCTCACTTCGCTGTCGTAGGAGCTGTCGGCTAGGGAACGTCCCTTGGCTGCCAGGCGGCAGGCGGCCATCCACTTGGCGTACTGCTCCTCGTTCTCACATCTCACCCAGACCTCGCTGTTGGGGCCATTCCTGCCCTCTGGCGGGACTTCCAAGCGAATAGCAAACTTTCCTTGGGCCAGGTGAACATCTGGCGTCACCTCGCAGCCCCGCAAGTTGATGCTGATGGTGGGAGCGCCCCGCCTGGACTCCTCCTGTGACTTGTACAGGTGCAGATGCAGATCCCTGTAGGTGAAGAAGTAGCGCTTGTATCCCTTAAGGGTGAACCTCTGCGGCTTCAGGAATCTCAGATAATCCGATAGCTCTGGTATCCTGGTGATGTTGCCCTGATCCTTGCCACCGCCTGGCCCCTCCAGCGTGATCTGCAGCTCGTTGAGAGCGGAATCAATGTCATCGTCGCCGCCATTCTCCTGACTGGATATATCTATGCCGGAATCGATGCCTGGTGGGTGCAGATCCGTCTGGTGATTCACCTGGAACTGTAGGGCGGCGAACATGAGGGTTTCCTCCTCGGTGGCATCCAGTTCCTCGTTCAGGATACTCCATTTGGCCTGCTCGTACAGTTGATTGATTCTCACTTGGTCGTATTTGGGGTTTAAGTCGAAGAAAGTAAAGTACTTGAAGCGCAGACAGAGGGTATCGTACTCCCTCACACCCTGCTCCATGATCGAGAGCGATGAATCCAGCCAGCCGACGTTAAGGCGTGCCTTCTCCACCAGCGTCTTTGGTCGGACCAAACGGGCTCTGACATCCGGACTGGGGGACCTTGGCGACACTGCCAGATTCTCCTGGAAGTCGCCGAAGCTAGAATTGGAATCGTAGCTGGCATATCCGGTGGAATTGTGCTTCCAGGTGCCCGTGGGCGAGCTGATGGGCGTGCCCGGAGCAGTGGCTGCTCTCCGTGGAGTCGTGGCGTAAGGTGAAGCTGGCGCACATAGCAGATTTCCGTTGTGCGTGCGATCCAAGCTGCCGTTGCTGCCGTTGTAGGCTCCTGTGATCGGGACAAAGGAGTTGGTGTCGGGCGCCGGCTGCAAATAGGAGACGCCATTCGCCTCCGGCACCGGAATCTTTCGCTGCGGCAGCTTGGCGAAATTCTTCTTGAGATGCTCCAACTCCAGGGGCTTGCTTAACGACAGTTCCTCGGGGTAGCGAATGTCCAGGTCCTTGCACAGGCTCACCACGGCCCCGAAGGTCTTGGCCGAGAAGTTGACGCGATAGTCCAGATACCGAAGATCGGGAAGCTGCACCCGCAGTGTCTTGTGCATGGGCGTGAAATGTAGAAAGGAGTCCGACTGGACGCCAGCCTGGTCCAAGGTTGAACGTGTTCTAGTGAGCCACACGTTCTTTGCGGGCCACCAGAGCGCATGGTCTGACCAGTCCTTGGGCATCTCCGGGTCAACCAGCTGCAGCATGACGCCGCCAATGTGCTGGTCACCTTTCACGCGCAACGTTTTCTCATCCTGCAGATCGGTGATGAGGATCCGCAGGTTCCACGTATTTTCGCCCACATGAATCATCTCGGATGCGGGGGCGCCTGTTGTTGTCGCTGACCAGTCAGTCCAGAACCAAAACTATAACTGAGTCTATATGTATGGCGCAATCAGAGTCTAAAATTGCCCTCGAACGATGACGTAATCCAACTTACGTTCAGCGCCGTTTTTGCAACGAAAGCGTTTGCTGGGGGCGAGGAAGGAGGGGCTGGGGGGCTGCGAGGGGCGCCCTTATCTCGCCAGATGTTATGTTTGCTTCGGAAACAGCAGCGCAACCAGCGGAAAACAGGCCAGAAGCAGAATGGTGCTGGTAATCCCAATCAAAAAATCGACTACGACGACACCTCCACTTGGGACGCGAAAGGAGTGGGGGGGACGCGGTGCGGATGGGGAGAGGGGGCGACGCGGAGAGCGGATCGCGGTTCGCGGATAGGAACGCTCAATTAATACACACGCCCAAGGTTGCGATGAGATGTGTTTTGTTTGGCACTCTCGCTCGCGCTTCTGATCTCGTTCGCTGCTCTGGCGTCTCTGGCGGTGCGTTGTTTTCCTCGCACAGATACGGGACCTATACTAATGCACGCGCTGAAAGATGCGATGCAAATTTTCACGAAAACAACACGTCGCGGGCGGGCGCACAAGCTACAGATAGAGAGAAATTAATTTATAAATAAATCAGTCACGTCCAGTGGTGGCAGTGTGACCGAATCATTTTTAATTTAAAATATATCACGAGGTAGCCCTCAATAATGGTATTAAATAACAACAGTTAACTTGGTCACACTAACGTGAAGAAAAAACGCAACGAAACTATTTTACAGTTTTTAAAATGAAAATAATTACCTACTGTTAAACTTGTAACAAAAACAACAATTAAACGTGATGTGTCGGTCTAAATTACTTAATTACGGCCCACACATACCAGCAACAAACTGGTTTCACCGCCCACGCTCTCTGGTTCTCTCTTCTGCTCTCGCTGTCTTCTCTCCGTTACACACCGCATTCGTAAACAAAGACAATGAAAGCTCTTCGATGGCTGAAGTTTTTCGAGCCAGATAGTTTTATGCCGTCGAGTCGAGCGCACGTACCAGAAAGACGCTTAAGAAAAGTAAAAACTAATAGTGCTTAAAGCAAATTGTGTAAAATACACGCCGCGTCTCCGCGCTGTCTCGCTCTAGCACACACGCAAATACCGACACAAACACACACGGCAATATAAATACATACCTGTCTGGGAGCAAACGAAAACGGTGCATAGCAAATCGGAAAAATAGGCTCTGGAAAATCATTCCTATCTCGGAAACAGGCTTCATTTACATTCGGTCGTCAGCTTGAGAAATCAGTGTATAAATTTGTTTAATTCAGAAAAACCTACGTAAAAGAGGCCTACATATAAAAGAGGTAGAACGAAAACATCTGGGTGCGAAAAAATCGATTCAGACCGATGTAATATTGCCAAATTTACGTTTACCTTAGTGTCTCGTTGCTGCAATCAACAATTTTGACATCAAAAATATTAGGCGGACAGGGAGATGAGCATAAAGTGCGATAGAGATAGGTAGCTAGCGGCGAATTACGTGTGATAGTAAAAATATAAATAAAAGCGAGAAGCGCAACAACCCGCGCTTAGTCATCCGTGCGATACGAGATATAAAACTGCAAGCCTGGTGCCTGGTATCTGCCAGATACAAAATAGATCTGGGAAACCCCCCCCCAGCAAAGCAAAAGGAACCCGCCACATCGGAAACGTAATTACAACATTACAGCAGCAGCAGCAGCAACAGCAGCAGCAACAATACGGCAACGCCTACGACACGCCAGTGATTACAATAACAAAAGATACAGCTACCTTTTGTTGTTGTTGCTTGTTGCCTCTGAATTTGGTTGCTCACCTCCATCGGCATCTAAAATTGGGCATTCACAAAGCGGCTTAAATACGCGGTTAACCAACGGCGGCTGTGTAGAGCTGGAATCTGCAAGTGGCACACCTGTTTGGCCACGGGTCATAGTGGAGAGTGAATAGTGGATAGTGGAGAGTGAAAAGTGGATAGTGGAGAGCTGTAAGCCAATTGGAGCACGGGCGCCATTGCAATAATCACATCTCACTATGTCTCGACTCACCGAGGAAATGGTGATTGCGCGGGCCAAGCAGTCCGATCTCAGTATAATCAAAAAGCTTAATTGCTGGTAAGTTACCTAGGGGGGTTATTTACAAGCAGACTGTAAACTAACATCTCTAACTCACAGCCTCTCACGCAGCCACAAAATACAAGTTTACAATGTGTTATAAACCAATGATATCATTTATATCATTATTCTTTGATACCTAGTTTAAATGTATTTATAATCCTTTGCGAATTCCTTGGCACCCCTGAAACAGGCTAGAAAACATTTATAGAAAACATTTACCATTGCATTTCCTTTTAAACAAAGTATTCTTAGTTTATTATTAAGATTGATATTTAAAACGTATAAAGGACACAAAAATACGATAAATGAACTTGGTTTCTTTAAAAAATTATCATTATGTTAAAAGCTTAGTTTTTTAATTAATATATGCCATAAAAAAATAAAATTATGAGCTTAATTTATTTAATGAAATTATTAAAATAAATGTTGAGGCACTTTCATAAAATACAAGGCTTAACCTACTCTTTGTAAACTGAATAGATAAATAAACCATTAATTCGTAATAACTTTCATAAAAAAACGTATAGTTTTCAAACAAAACCATACTTTTTCATTTCTTTGCTATAAAAATATTTACGATTCCCCTTATCATGTTGACATCATTTTGTATATCGTTCTGAGGGTGGCTTTTAAAAATTTATGTGCTCAGATAAAATGTGAGCTTAAAAAATCGTTAAACAATATATACAAGTTTTACCAGTGTGCATGAAATCGATTTTCGATCTAATTTCCGCCTGTGCATTGATCTATTGCTAATCGTGCCCGAGGCAGGTGCAGCCGCAGTGAAAGCTCCGATCTGTTTGGGGGATCTGCCCCCTTTGCTGCTCAGCTCCACTGCTCCGACTATTGGCTTTCACTCGAGTGCCGGCCACAGTTCCCCAGTGTGACCCAAATCCGGGGGCAATCTTCTAACCAGTTTAGAAGTGTCCACTTTTGGGAGCCAGTCACGATTCCCTGGACTGGAAAACTCGCGGCACTCGCAAGAAGGAAGCCGGGCACTTGGAAAAGCGTGAAAAGCAGTTGAGCTACTTTCCGAGTTGCCTCCAGCCTCTTGACCCGTCTTAGATTAAAGCGGGCGATGACTTAAAAGGGGCCTCCACGCCGCTTTTATCTCCATTATAATGCCATCTAATGTCTAACGTGTTCTCTATGTTTATTTCAGGGGAAGTGATCTCAGCGATGTGTCCATCATCAAGCGAATGCGTGGAGTGGAAGTTCTGGCGCTGAGGTAAGTCGTGGAATGCGTCTCATATAAGGATCAGCTCTCTTGATTAATCTTCGATTCCCCACTGGGATGGGGGAAAGAGGGGGAAGAGATACATATTTTATACCGCTGAGATGTGTTTGCTTTCCAGTGATGTCATCGCCCCATCATTAGGCAAACAGAAATACGAGAAATACTTTGGCACGCTCAAGCGCGTAATTAATGCAAAAAGCTGTGGCAAAAGCTACACAAACTACAGAAAATAAGTTTGAAAGTCGTGGGAGCTCCGAAATTGGCAATACCCACTTTTTAGGCCGCGTAGGCTCAAGCGTAGGTCGCAGATACTCTATGACTATGAGTCGTATTTGCCAGATACGTCGTATCTGTGTCTTCGCTTGTACTTCATCTCGTACTCTGGCCCGTACTTGGTACTTGTACTTGTTGTACGTGCATGTTGCTGGGTCTGCTGCCGCTGCCTTAAAAGGCGACAATCATTTTTGACTGCCAAGGTCACCGAAATCGATTCGCCCGCCAAACTTCTCCGTCATCTGCTGGCAATATGCTGACAACTCTCGGCTACCACACACGATATATACAAACAAACATACATACGTATAATTATGCACAAGAGGAGGTGTACCCCCGAGCTGGTGGCCATATAGGGAGCGAGCTTGGGGCCGATTGGCAATGAACTTGGGGGATGAGAAGCGTGAGAACACAGCGGGCTTCGGTGCAGGAAATAATATTTAAGGTATCGAAGTAGCAGATGATATTTCATAAAAAACGCAATCCCATTTGGGCAAAAACTTTTGTCAGCACGGGAAGTAATTAAGTGGGTGTTTTGGGGGTAAGCAATATTTCATAAGAAACTCTGGTATTTATTACAGAATATAGTATCGATTTTCCATAATAAGACTCCGATTTTGCAACTTAAATAATCTCAGAACAGAAAATAATGATTCTTCTCAAAACAAGATCAGTTTATAGTAAGAATCTTCTCGTTTTAGCCAAGAAAATGTATTAGTAATTTGAAATTAAATTTATTGCCTTTATTATGGTTAAGAACAGGAAATTATAGCAATTATGTGAAAGCACTAGAAATAAAAAAAGGATTAATGAGCTAAGAACAAGAAATATTTAAATTTGTGCAGCACATATTCCATTAACAATTAATCTGATCAACAAAATTTGTAAAATAAATAAAAATCTTAATTGAAAGCAAAAGTGCGCCTTTTTTGGAAACTTGTTTTTAACGCCTGATTGTTTGCATTCCCATTAGGTGAGTCAGATGAAATATAGCCAAGAAAAAATATGGCAAAGAGTGCTAAAGCTTAAACGAGTTTTTAAATTCACTTTAAGGATAGTTTTAATAACTGGTTAATCTTTTTCAAGGGTATTTCATATTTAGTTAACATAGCAACCGTCTTTCTTTAGAAAAAAAAGATAAATTAATCAATTTAAGGAAGTTATTATTAGTCAAGCTTTTCTATAAACAGATATATGGCTATATTGCTATCAATTCCATTATTATCAGGCCGCTATTACCGCAATTGAGACTTCCCCAACTGCTCCATATAGCTTTATCAATCGAGAGATAATGCGACACGTTTCCTATATACGAGCGTGAATTGAACCAATTGATAGGGCAAGCATGTAAGCACTCGAGGGCAATAACTTCTTAACTTCTCGGACGACTATCAAGGAGGTCTGCTCTGTTTGCATTATTTTACTGGGGCTTAACACTAAACAACGAAAACCTTTTCTGTCTCAACACGTTTGGCAGGCAGGCGGTTTCCCTCGTAGTTTTGCCTGTCTGCTGGGGCGGTACTATGTACGTGGGGTTCTCCAACGGGGTCTCCTCCGCTTTGTTTGCCATTTGTTGTGCTAGGCCTGGAGTGGAATAGTCCATAAATGAGCGTAGTCTTCCATTATTAGTTGTATATATTTCTTACCCATACTTCATTACCGTTTCTTGGTCCCTGCCTTATGAGTATGCATATTGATTTGACTTGCGTGTCGCTGGCACTTTTCTTTTCTTTCCACAAGACCTATCAATGGTCTTTCCACTTAGTGCCACTCGAGTGCTATTCAACCTTGACTTTAGCGTGGAATTTTGATTATGCATATCTGAGCAGGGGGAGGCATTTATTTGGGGCCCTACTCCCCAATTGGCCTGATTCTATGCCGAACTATTAATAGGGGAAATAGAGCTACGAATTCCAGATACCAGACACTCACTGAGGCAATGCACTCGTGTGCCATTTAGACGATGATTTTGGCTAAGTTTAGACCCTTGTTTCGGATGTACTATATCTGTGTTTCTGATAGCTACACGGGTGAAAAACCTTGTAGAAGCTAATTGGGGGTTTAAGGGGAAATTTGGGTAAAGAGGGAATAGTAAAAGAAGTTTATTCTTAAAAGATTTGATTTGTTTTTTGAATATTTATGTTCTATAAACTCAGAATTTAATATATATAAATATGTTCTTGCTAAGGTTGACAGAAATATCCATATTTATTTACTGTGTCGATACTTAAACATTGCGATATAAGTTCTGTTTCATATTATACTGAATTATTTTCTATTTTTCTAGTCCACAATATTTCCCGTGTCATGTTCCCCTAATTAATTTCCCATTAATTTCAACCTTCTATGTTCTCAATATCCACTCCAGTTTTCCCTCAGTGTTGCAGCCTATCGTACCTTATTTATTCTATCAGTCAGGCCATTAAGGCACGCTTTTGGCCATCGGCAATTGGCCACTTCAGGGTAATTAGCATTGTTAGGGAGACCGAGGTGCTAAGCGGGGAATCGCTTCGAACCTGACCTAGACGCAGACAAATGACGACAATCAGCTTATTCCTCTACCGAGCCTCTCTCTCTCAGACTCTTTAACTGTTGTTTGTGGGGAATTCTGCGAAGAATCTGTCGAGTTAATGACCGCACGCAGCTGCCAGAGATTCTTTTGTGTTGCGTTGAGTTCCAAGCATGATTCACGGCAGTTACTTAGTGGTCTGGGTGGCGCCTTTGTCGCCGCATCAAGAGAAAGTTTCTTGAACTTAAAAGTTGGGTTCTTTTCGGTTCGTTGCAGCGTGAACAAGATCAGCACACTGTCCCCCTTCGAAGAGTGCCACAAGCTGCAGGAATTGTATCTGCGCAAGAACAACATCTCGGACATAAATGAAATCGCCTACCTGCAGAACCTACCAGCTCTGCGTTACCTTTGGCTGGAGGAGAATCCCTGCTGCGAGCGAACAGTCAAGTGAGTAGCTTATAGATAAATCTTAAGAAGCCCCTAATGATCGACCTCATCTTTGTCTAAGCGCAGTTATCGCGCGGTCGTCTTGCGCGCCCTGCCCAACCTCAAGAAGCTGGACAATGTGGAGGTCACACCGGAGGAGGTGGACGAAGCCCTGCGTGGCGGCGGAGGCGCCGTTGCCGAAGATGAGGTGTACGAGGACGCCTACCAGCAGCAGCAGCAGCAGCAACAGCAGACACAGCGCACTTCGCCGCAACAGATACCGCAGCAGCAGCAGCAACAACACAGTTATCCGCAACACTCTCCGCCAACACAGCAGCAACAGTATCACCAGCAGCAGCAACAACCGCAGCAACATCAAATGCAGCAGCAGCAGCAGCGCCGCAGCTCCAGTCCCATGAAAGAGGTAAATGGCTTCCATTGTCAAAGTAGATTTTTCTCACACCACGCCCTGGTTTAGCGGCTCTTATCTCTCGGCTCCGCCAATAACTCTGTAATCAACGCTCACCCCTTTTTGTCTCTGTCTTTTTGTGCTCCCTCTGAACCCTATCCCGCTCCCTGTTCCCATTAACATATAACTATGCATTGCTAACCAGCCGCCGCCGCCGCCGCAGTTAGCCAGTCCGCTGGCCAACAACAGCAGCGAAGGGACCATCACCCATAGTGCCAGCGATCTCTACGGCAGTAGCCAGGTGCAGCCGGCACAGCCGCTGCACGGCTCCAAGCCCCCCACACCCACCAAGGTAAAGGGAGAGGTCGGTCAGTTAGTCAGCTGCCAGCTGCCAGCTGCCAGGGAGGGAGATGGGAAAGGTTTAGAGAAAGTAACTAGGCTGTGGCAATTATAGTTTTATTTATAATTGTTTCTAAACAATTTAATGTTCATGTAAACATTTGTTTTCAAGTAAAAATAGGATTCTCTTGCAGGGGATTCAAGTGCCATAAGTTTCTTATAATTTCTTTTAACTAACTTATTTATTTTCGTCTAGTCTTTCATGTTTAATTTTTTGTTTATTTAGATTGAAAGTTATGACTGTTTGCAGTTATAAATATTACATCTTTGGTTAGGTTTTGTTGCTATAATTTTTATTATTATTATTTAGAGACGTTTGCTTTTATTCTCGATTGTGTTTGTCCATCATTTGGTTAGTTATGTGATCATATTTTTCCGTTTTCCGTAACAATTGAATCCTACTAATCTCGTTTCGGCATCCCCACCAGGAACCCGTGCATCCACCATCGCCAATGTATAACAATTTAACCAAAGAGCCGCGCACCTACCACCAGTACGATGTAAGAACCACTGTCACGGCCCTTCCCCCCCCGAAAAGTAGTAATAGTAACACAGCCTAAACAGTTCCGCGCATCCGACATGACAGAACCGAGCTTCTTGTTTTTAGTTGCCAGGCCCACTTTCGGGGCCCTATTTCGAGGCCCTACTATATTTGTAGGGTGTGGGCCCATGTCACACTCGAGTGGAGAGAGGGGTATGTGGCTTGGATGGGGGCAGTCACGCGATGGCTTCGATGGCATGGTTAAGGTTCTCTAGTTTTCCCGCCACTTGGGCATTGTCTGTTCCTCGGCTTTTTTGGGTTAAGTCACTCGCTTGACTTTTGAGAGAATACTGAGTTTTGTGACGGAAACTGATGGGGGACGCACAATAATTGCTGAGGAAGGCAAAAGCCCGAAAATGAACTATATAATATGGGTCGTTATGTTATGCATACACAGGGGAAAAAGGGGAGTTGGAGCGGGATTTCTATTAAAAAAGGGATCTAGGTAAATGGGGTAATAATTGGTTAATTTAGTTTTCTGAGCAGAAATCTTTAAACTAAACCTTGAAAGCAAAGATGCATAGAAAATATATCGTTATGGATTTGAAATAAATTTAGAAGGTTTTCAAAAGTATGCAAAAAATCATGTAGGGTTTAAAAGTCATTGAAAATAATATTTAATTATGTTAACAATTTCTGGCCCGTCCATTTTTGAGCCCCCTCTATATAATCAAGAGTAATCATTGAAAGAACCCCCTACTCTATGATTACGTAATCATAATAAATGATAGCTCCTTAGCATACTTTTTGATCGCATTTAAAAAATATTTCTTATCAGGCTTTGATTTTTTTTTATTGTGTATGCACTCAGAAAACCACTGAAAACCAGCGTGAAAATTTCCTCACGCTCTCTGGTAGTTCCCTTAATTATTAGCTCAACGTTTTGTCATATGTCGCGATTGCTCTGGGAACTGGGATATAATTTCAATTCGAATCTAACATCTATAATCTCTGCTGACTTTCTTACAACAACAAACATGCACCGCAACCTAAAACCCAAAAACCGAAACCAAAACCCAAACTAAAACGCAAACCACACTGCATTGCACTAACGCCACCACGGGGACTCGACGAGCAGCGCTCGCCGGGCTCCGACCAGGAGAGTAGCCCACAGACGGGCTACAGGGAGGTGCGGCCCACGCCGCTCCCCCCCAGCATCTCCACACACTCGATGAAGGTAAGGACAGAGGATCCGCTAACTGGGCACCTATGTCTGGGATAGCCACCGGATAATAATTATGGTGAATCTATCTAATTATGGTGTTCCCCAACAGGAATACTATCAGTCGGATCGCCCTGCTGGCTATCCGGCCCATTACCGCCACAGCCAAACGGACCTCACCGAATGGGAGGAGCACCAGCAGCACCAGCAAGCGCCCCAGGTCCACCACAATCCCTATGGCAGCCAAATGCAGCTGCAGCAGCGTCGCAGCGAATCCGGTTACCGGAATGGCAGTGCTCGGGAGAATGGCGGCGAATGGGATACGGAGGAGAGACCCAGGTCGAGGTGAGTGAGGTCAAACTTCGGGGTCATCGGTAGTAGAGTATAAGCATATAAGATTAACGTTGTTTACGCTAATTAAATTATGGGTAAACATTGTGGTATCTCTTTGTGATGTCCGTGTGCAGTTTGTGTTGACTTTATAATTTAAATATTATTATTGTTGTATAAGTAAGACCGAACTGTCGATGTCATACGGACGTTTACGCTATCGGTGTGAGCAGAGCCCAGGCAGACTCGACACTGGTCGGTCTAAATCGTTGCTCAAAATAAATGTAAATAAAGAGATTATAACACTAGTATACCTTTTATTTATTATTTTACTAAAGTATTACTATAATTAGTCCTACTATGTACATATATTATTATACTAATATTATAATGCTTTTTTAGGCGCCCCGAGGGTCGTTTCAGTGACTCTACTGCGACTCTTTCGGCTTCCGTGATGAATCACTACGCGGGTTTCCATCGCAGGCCCGTAAATAGGGTGAGTATTTTTCGGAATTCACACTCACCATCGATAAGTTTGATTGCTGACTGAATCATATATCCCTTCCTGTATTCTGTAGAGTTCCAATCTGCTGTCCGCCACGCTGTGCTTGGTGAAGGAGTTGGATTACGCCAGTCTGGAGGTGCTGGAACACGCTGTGCGGTGCCGCATTGATGAGCTGGCGAGCGAATGATGAAGACGACTCTCTAATCGCATGTCGATTAGCTAATATACAAACTGAACAGAAGAAAGACCAGGAAAAGACAAATGGGAGGAGTGGGACAATGGCTACAACTGATATTATTATACTAACGTCTTAAGCAACAAATGGAAATCAGATACTTAACGAATAACAAACACGATTCATACTTGCCAATATGTAAACTCTCATAGTAACTAGCGTTTTTTTGTAAGCATTTTTGTCATGTAACGAACTATCCGGATGGAATCAAAGGAGCGTAGGAAGATTGAGTGGTTTATAGCCTAGATAGATTTCCTCCTAATTGATCCCAGTTCCCGTTCCGATTTGATCAGAGCACAGACCACAAAAAACTAGCCTTCTTTTGTACTTAACTCGCGAAGATCGAACTAATTAACGAACTAACGGCGCCCAAGGCGCCAGGCACAATGAATCTTCCTTGTCTGTTTTTCTTTAGAGAGCTTAGTTAAAATTTATATATGCTTATAAGTAATTATATATTAAAATTCAAGTTAAATTTTAATATATGAATATTTATATAAATATATTCTATATTTAACCCCCTGACTTTGTTAAATATTTGTACACACAAAAGCCTTAACGCTAAACTTTAATTTTAGTATATATATTTACCTATGTTTAATGCAATGAACACGTCCAGTTTATGTTTGCCGTTCTCTATTTAACGATTACGTTGGAAACTACTATGCGAAAAATAAACCAATTAACATTAAAATGCGAGTTTTATTGGTTTTTTGAGAGGAATTTCTAAAATACAAATATTTTTGGTGGCAAATGAACTTCAAATGGCGCGGGGACTGACGTGCTGTGCTATCGAGTATGGGATTTATCGAAAGCGTTGTTAAAGCAGTGCGTTCAAAAGCAAGCAGTGCACGTGGGGGAGGGGGCTGCGCCATAATATTCGAAAAGCTTATTAATTTTTCATTGAAATAATAAAATGTTTAATATTCAAAAACTAAATAAATTGAATAACAAAGAAAATGTACTTGCAGCCCTTATATATTGTATCTGTATATTATCTAGCTATGCATATATTTATCAAGCTTATAGCCTGTGTTCAAGGCATGGTGATAAATCGAATTGGCTTTCGATCGAAACGCGTCTGGAAAAGTCTTTCTACATAAATGATCTGTATGTGATCTTGGCAAATAGACGAGTCTTGACTTATAGGTATACAAGATACATATATGATGTATATATAAGATGTGTATATAAGATCTAGCCGACTAGACTTTCGAGTTTAGGTGGAAGCCTTTCCAATAAGTAATGAAAGGTCGCTAAATATAAACCATATCGAATGAAATGGGTCTCAGGAAACAACTTGCAACCCATTACATTGATTATAAACTGTATTAAGATATACGATTTCTAAATGCACCAATATAATAGTATCATAATATAAATTTATATATCCGTGCGGAATACTGGTTTAATTAGTAAGCACCTTTCTTGAAGGTTGAATTTTCCAAAAAAAAACCCTCCATTTTACACTTATAATAATTTTCTATAAACCCTTTTTCTACATTTTTATCCCACTTTTCTAGCTCTGTTTTCCTGCCCAAATAAAACACTTATTTTTTTCCAGAGGGGCTTTACACAACATTTAACGTATAATAGATATATTTTCCTTTAGTTTTGCTTGGTTGTTTAGTTGAATTTTTTTGTTTTTGGTTTTGCTTTTCGTTCGGTTACATTGTGTGAAATTGCCTTTAAATCTATTTTTATTTTGCGTTTAGTTTTTGTGGAACTAAAATCGAAACTTCGAAACGGTGTATCGGTTGGTTTTTACACTCTTCTCATAATTCGTAATTGATGATGATGTGTCTGTTGGTTATTTTGATATTATTCCAGCATAATTCGGTTAGTTAGCCGCTGTATTCATGGCAGAAACGCAACGCCTAACACATATACATATACATAAATGTAAAGTGCATTAGTATGTTTAGTTAGTGTGATTAACTTGCTACACATCGATTACATACTGAAGCCGCATTAGGTTATCAATGAATGTGCTCTGAAAATTGCCTTAAACATTGCGATATTGTCTAATATATAACGTTGGTGCAATACATATGTATATATATATATTATATATTTGTTGATAAGTGCGCGGTTAATATTAATACATATTTTGTTATTGATATATAGACACTGAGTATGCGAACTTCCTTGCCTGCTGTTCTCCTCCTTAGTTTTGTTAATTATTGTCAGTCACAGCGTGACTTCATAGATCTTCGTATTCAAATTCGAAAATTCTATTATTTGTTATTATTATTACTTATTATTTCACTTATTATTAAATGACTGGTGGCCGATGACCAGGCCGTGCTGAAGTGACGCATGTCTTCCAGAATGCGTCAGCGATGTTGTTGCTGTTTTTAAGATTGAAATTGTCTTCCATTTAATTTCAATGCAATGCGAAAAATGTCTTCCAATAAATAATTGTTATATTGAATTATTTATGCTGAACAATTATGACACCTAGATATTAGAATAATTTAGTTATAAACGGTAGACCTGGTAGAGATCCCAGGCCTCTCGTCTCGTGAGTTTCTGATTTGCAATCGCAACTCATTTGTGTGGATACAATATAGACCAATTAGATATTACATTTATACTGACTGTATATATTATCATTTATGACTTTATATATTTTGTCGTATTTATCATATTCATATTCATATTTATATTATATGGTTTAAGGGCCGTAACCAACACTAAACTCTTGGTTGGCTCGTTGGCCTAATTGCGACACTCGTAATTGATGCTGATTTAAATATCTCAACGCTTTTGATTCGCCAATAACTTGTAAGCCAAAACAAAGGAAATTCTTTGGATACCAACTACTTCATCTTCTGCTGCCTCGTGGTAAATTGATATGCTGATTCCATCGAACCAAAGGTATATAATCCAAATCAGGGTGTGAGTGGTTGTTGTGGCTAGTGGATGCCACGATATGTTGTGTACTTTGATATTGAATTGGTTGTTGATTTTTCTCCTTTTCTATCCTTTTCTTCCTGTGTCTCCTTAGTCAAAAACTCCTCGACTAATCTCAATCATCACTTAATTACGGGTTGTGTCCGCTTGCAAATCGAGAGATCCACCGATCCTCATCCTTCCAAGGGAGCACTGGAAGCCCTGGGTGATTCTGCTGCTGGAGGGGTCGCCCCCCTCCTCTTACTCTATAGCTTTCTATAGTTACTTTTTTCTTTAATTGAAATTAGTTACAAATTAATTGATTCGCATAGGGAATTTTTGCTTCTTCTCATCGTCCTCGTATATTCTTCTCTTTTGTATTTTTTTTTCTTTAGCTTTTCCTATAGTTTTTCTCTTTCTTTACAAAGATATTGAAACTAAACTCTCGCAACAAGATTTTGAATATAGATAATCGAATATGTAAAGACAACACTAGCACTAACTCAAGTCCAAAAACGAAGAACAACAAAAACGTCATATAATTCTCGAACTATATATAATCGGTTTGTGATTTAGCGCCTCCATCCAGAGGATCCTAAGAGGGTCCCCTTGCGAGGATCCGGGATCCTTAGCTGAAGAACGGCGATAAATCACAGTTGCACAAAGACCCGCCATCGCCAGTCTTGCAGAGCACCTTGCACACTTCGTTCCAGTCCGGAGCCGCTGTCGTGGTTTCCGCATCCGCTGCTGCTGCTATCGGTGCCGCGGTCGCCACAGTAGCCACCTGGGTTGCTTCTCCGAGCACCGGCATTGGCCTCTCGGAACCGGAACCGTATGTAGCCTTGCCCTGCACTCCACTGGTCATCATCTCCTCTCTCCAAACATCCTCCTCCTGCTTTCTCTGCACCTCCTGCTGGCAGGGACTGCAGCCGGGCAGGGAGCGACTCCGCTGATGGCAGAAGCTCGAGCAGATCTTGTCGCCCCATTCGGCTGGAAAAAAATGAAGGAAAAAGGATATTCCGAAATTATTAAGGGCACAGCAAAGAATATAAATATATCTGAGATCATTTCACATTATTTGTACAACCTACTTAATTTTAGTTTCAAAATGTAATTAAGTGTTACTAGCTTCGAGTATCATTAAACGAATGCTGACAAAACTTCTTGCAAGTGCAAATCACATAAGAATTTGAACAACTGAAAGATCCCTATATTACTCTGGAATGATCTATATTTTATTTATTCTGAATAAAAGGAAAAATAAATAAAATGGAGGCAAAAATTTATATTTTAATAGAAAATTGTATATTTTTTAATGTAATAATGTGTTTATTAAAAAGAGTTTTCTTCAATCTTGAAAACGATTTCATTTCTTATTTAACCCGCTAAAAATTCACTTTTTTATTTATTCTATTAAGAATCTCAAGGGATTGTACCCTTCATAAATACAATTAAAATTAAAAACATTGCCAGGCTTTATCTGAAAAGCAGACTGTTTTTCATGTTGTTTAAAATTCATATTAGAAAATCTACTTAGGAGATTCTTAAAGGCTTTAATTTAAAACATAACGAGCTGTTCTTTTTTTTTTTGAGAATAATATTAGACAAGCTACATAACACTTGTTCTTTAATTAATATTATATTTAGTACTTACCCCTAGGCAGTCCACACAGTTGCCGGCACTTGGCCACATCGAACTCCGGTCCCAGGATCGCGTCCTTGGCCCCACCAGGCGTTGAGGCAACGCCCAGGCCAGCTCTGCAAGGATCAACAATATATAATCAACAATTATATATAATAATTATAATAATAAAATAAAATAAAAGACAAGAACTAGGTAAGAATATATGATCCCTATAAAGATCCTTTAGATGTTTTTTAAATAACTTAACTTGAACTATAAGATCACATTGAAAGATCACTTAAGCTACGTTTCTAAGGTGCTAAATAATTTTAACTTAAAGTACTTTAAACTTTTTTGATTTCATTTATTAATAAAGGAACACAAAATAAAGACTTATGCATTTTTTCGAGTCCCATTTCTCTAGTTGGCATATTTAGCACTTAAGAAAAACACACAGCACTCGCGTCGCGGAATCCAAAATTAGAGATATATCACGAGATATAATTTGTTTGACATTTGCGATTAGCGGAGCCACTTGAAAGGCCGCCGCATTCCGCAATCCATAGATTTCTCATGGCCAGTCACACCACTTTCGGTTTCAGTTCGCCATTATCATCATTAGTTCCCGCTTTTTGGGGAAAACATTGGCGACACTCGCTTTTTTGGGCACAAAGCCACCTCACTCACTTGGCGACTCGACTCTCTATTGTCTACCGTCTACAGTCACTCCATTATTTTGAAAGGGGTTCCAAGGCAGCCAGTTTATCCGACACTTACCCGCAGAGCTCTTTACACAGCAAACTCCAATCCTGAACTGCGCTGTTGGGTTCTGGGACTTCAAGGATTTTGCCTGCGAACGCAGCATCCCCCACGGCATCGTCCTTCGTTAGCCCCGCCAATGACGTCACGGCCGGCGCAGGCGCAGCAAGGATTAGGCAAATGGCCAATGGCAGACCGAGCAGCCATGGCTTTCCCCGTCGCTTTTCCGCACGCTTTCCCATCGCTGGGTCTAGAAGGAGACGGAATGATTACAAGGTGAATTTAACGGTTGGGGGTTGGCGTCAAGGAGGAGGGTTTCTGTGGGGATGGGTCCAAAATGGAGGCTGACTCGGCCCCCCTAACAATAGGAGCAATTGTGCTCAAAATGCAATTATCGCGCGCTCAGGACTAGGCAGCAAAAAGCAAGGACTGCTCCTACCTCATGCCAGAGGAGAAGCCGCCACCTCGCCTCTTCATTGTTATCCCGAGCATTTTGCTATCCGAATTTCATGCGCTTGATTTACGAAACTCAAAAGGGGTTATGCAATCGCTGGCTTCGCTCCGGCGATGTTCCAGGAATCCTGCCGACGCTTTTGCCAGCGATTTTCGGTACAAAAATACCAACGAGAAATACCTGAGCTAACCAACCTACTGCTGGAACTTTATTTTGTCAGGGTAATGACAGCCGCCTAAGCAGACACAATCTCCTAAAATTCCCACCCAAGCCCCACAACTCCCGGGGCTGGGGCACGGAAAAAATGTTTATAGCCCCCGGGCGGCGGGCGAGAACAAGCTGTTCCGGAGTACCAGGACCTCTGGGCCACAGTTGAGAGTCGAGTGCGAAAGAGGACGCTTCGCTGGGCCTGGCCAACACACAAAACTCCCCGATTGAATTAACTTGCCGGCAGAGCCCACTCCCAGCTGCGGGCGGTGGCACAAGTGTCCAAAGATTTTCGCCTATCTGGGCTACAGGGCCTATTTGCGCTACGTGCAATCACAGCCAGGTGAGAGTCGTATTTTTTGCTCAAGGGCTCATTTCATTGTCCGATTCTGTTTGCTTTCCCATACCCTTTCAAAAGGATATTGTTGCCTTTCGAAGAGATTGCGCCATAAAGCAGCTTGCAACATGTGTCCTTATGTTTTTACTGTCTGTTATTGTGGATATAGAACTATAAATATAGTTTTAAGTTTTATCCTTAAGTCTATCATACTTAGATTCTCCAAATTTCTCTCTCCATTATCTAAATTCAAATGGAAAAAAGCTTCCTGATGAGCAAACTTCCTATTCTCTTCTTTATACATTTTTTAGGCTACATTTTCTTGATATTTATTGCTTGCAATATGGCTTATATATGTATTGAAAAGGGTAAACCAGATTCGAATTGGAATTAAGCCTTACCCCTATCCTTTTATCGTATTTTTATGGTTCAGCAACAATGACAATTTCCGACAAAAAAAATATGCTCTGTCGATTGGCATACAAGGTTTAAAATCGGACAAAAAATACATTGTGTCCATTGACATACAAGGTTTAAAAGCGAACTTCTGCACACACAAAAAAAAACTATTATTTTAATTAAATTTAGTTGGTGAATATATTACTTTATATAAAAAATATTAACAACTCTTTTGAAGCCTAACTCTCTTTATTTCCACAGTTATTTTCCTAACAAAACTTCTTTAATTGCCAGCCTTTGTTCTTCTTGTTCATAAGTTATTATTAATGAATATTACATTAAAACACTATTATTATATTCTTGTAAAAGATAAATTCAGAGTTCAGTGTATCCATTTAATAAAATATACTGTATTTTCTACTGTTTTTTTTTGTATATAAAAAAAACTGTTATTTCCGTTTATGCAAGCTCTTCCGTTTTGGTGCCATTTGGCATGAATTTTATTAACGTTTTTTTTTTTGCCGATTGAATGAATGATGGATATCCCACCAAATGTCACCATTTATTCTTTAATATCTGCACTGATATTTATAGGGTATTTGTGGCGCCTCCTGTTCGCTCAACCTAAATATCCTCTAAATCCTTTGTTAGCCATGTCCATGTCGGCCATGTCTTGTTGCCATTTCCACTGCTAACTTACTTTGCTTTTCAAAAGTTTGACTCAATTAAATCCAATTGTCCGCTCCACCTGCTCCTCTTAAATTGCTGAAACTTTTTTGCGCTGCTGGGATTTATATATAAAGCTGTCCGATCCGAATGCTGGCAGTTGGTCAACTGAGCCTCGGGGCCCTCGAGGAGACCGCCGCGGAATTCCCACTTGCTAATAATAAAGGCTGCCTTTTGATGGTTTTATCGGGGTCGGTGTCACTGATTCAAATGCGAATCAGTGGATATGCTATCGCGGATTGCCATCGCCATATGCCCCAGTCCCTAGCTTTGGGTCTGGGCCTGGCCAAATCGGAGATAAGTGCGGCCGGAGTGCCTAATTATTATTGGTAGCACATGTCGTTGAAGTGGCCGGCGATAAGCCCCCGACTTTAGTTCGCCATATAGTCAGAGCGTTTATGAGGTTTATTTCCTATCGGGGAATATTTGAGTGACACTTGTGATGGATGGGTTAAGTATGGGATTAACTGGTGCGATCTGGCAATGGGAGTGTGCAAAATGATATCAAGTATACGCCATGTTGGATCACGTGATGTTAAGCTAGGCGGAAGTTTGCCAAGATGTTTGATTATATTGAAAGTAATAGGATGTTATTGATAAGATTTATTTAAATGTATGCCAGCATTTT